>JAODUE010000007.1:833657-855393 GCA_027564755.1 Amblyopsis hoosieri
ATACTATACTATACTACAGTATACTATTCTCTATGAGGGACTATACCATACTGTGCTATACTATACTACATTATACTACAGTATACTATTCTCTATGAGGGACTATACCATACTGTGTCATACTATACTACAGTATACTATTCTCTATGATAGACCATACCATACTGTCATACTATACTATACTATACTACAGTATACTATTCTCTATGAGGGACTATACCATACTGTGTCATACTATACTACACTACAGTATACTATTCTCTATGAGGGACTATACCATACTGTGCTATACTATACTATAGTATACTATTCTCTATGATAGACTATACCATACTGTGCCATACTACTCTAGACTACACTATGCTATTCTCTATGAGAGACCATACCATACTGTGTCATACTATACTATACTATACTATTCTCTATGATAGACTATACCATACTGTGTCATACTACACTATACTACAGTATACTATTCTCTATGATAGACCATACCATACTGTGTCATACTACACTATACTACATCATACTATTCTCTATGAGAGACTATACCATACTGTGTCATACTACACTATACTACATCATACTATTCTCTATGATAGACCATACCATACTGTGTCATACTACACTATACTACACTATACTATTCTCTATGATAGACCATACCATACTGTGCCATACTACACTAGACTACACTATACTATTCTCTATGATAGACCATACCATACTGTGTCATACTACACTAGACTACACTATACTATTCTCTATGATAGACCATACCATACTGTGCCATAATACACTATACTACATCATACTATTCTCTATGATAGACCATACCATACTGTGCCATACTACACTATACTATGATATGCTATACTTGCTAAAAGCCAATTATTTTTTCTGACTGTTCCCGCCACACTCCAGGTACAGCATCGGCGACTACGAGGTCATCGACGAGGACACAAACATCATACGAGTGGACAGCTGGCTCTACATTCTGGCGGAAACAGCGGGCACGCCGTACCGCTTCAACGCCAGCGGCTCGGGGAAGTGGGAGGGCGGCCCCAGCAAGGATTCGGTCTACATCACCTCCCTGTACTTCACCATGACCAGCCTGACCAGCATCGGCTTTGGAAACATCGCCCCCACCACGGACGGGGAGAAGATCTTTGCGGTGGCCATGATGATGATTGGATGTGAGTGGTGCGGCAACGATCATGTTGGAATACAAAAACATATGTAATGCATTTCTATGGGAGCAATACCGACGGCACCGACACGGACGACATTTCGCTGCGGAGGCTGATGTAGACCTAGACAGCTAAATCTACCACGCATGACCTGAAACAACGTCAATGTACCCCAAAACAGTTTGATGCAGAGGTGCAGTTGTGGCATCAGACTGATTGTAGGTACCTAGGTATTAACGTAATATACTCAAAATACCCATTACTGCCCACAGTGAGAACTAATGGGTAACATGGTGAAACCCATGGATCTACCGGACTAGAACCACACTTGCATGGAACACTGTTTCATTCTAGTCTGCATAAAGGATGAAAAGTTTCTCCCCCGCTTCCAAAAGTCGAACAAGGAGGTGCTGTAAGTTGGAACCTCTCGGTTCGCTCTATTCTCTCTGGTTTTGCAACTCGTCTACAGTAGGGGAAGGGTCGTGGTCACGTGCGCCCCCTGCTGTTTGTTCTGTTACCTCGTGCTCTCTCTCTCCATCTTTATTGTTACCAAGTGTAACAGGTGTAGCCAGAGCCATGGAAAGAGAGAGTCACGCCAACGGAAGATTGACATTTTCAACGGTCACATGGTTCATGGAGACCCAAAACAGTTCCAGGAAGTTCTTGGTGGGCAACGCCTACTTTGAATATTTGCGGCTAACTTCCGGGAACTGTTTTGAGGCTCCACGATCCGCCATTTCTGTGAGAAAGAAAAAAAAAAAACGGTCCATTAGAGTGAATGGAGTTGACGCACCTCTCTTTACATGGCTCTGGGTGTAGCCATTCCAGAGGAAAAGGTCTTTAAAGTGGCTCTGTAAACCTTCTACCGCCAGGTGCCAACTGATGAATATATGGCCCACATATGAAATCAAAGAGCAGAGGAGCTTGTCTTACTACACACAAAAAGGAAGTTTGATTGTATTCACTGCTCTGGACTATATCTTTACATAGTAAAATGTTTAAATATGCTACAGAGCATCTTTAAATGCTAAAATCCATAGAGCAGTAGAGTAAATAAACCAAGGCCACGGCTCAATTTGAACAAAATAAACGTAGTTTAGGACTGTGAACCCGACAAACATCCCTGTTGTGTTCTGAGGGGCAGTTATACAGTGTCTAAGTGCCTAATATCCATTAACAGTGCGGAGGAAACCACAGCTGCGAATGTTGTGTGCCATCACAGCATATGCTGTAAGTAATGGCTTGCCTGTATTTGTGAGGTGCCGTAGGTAGCCTAGAGTTGCATGCCACAAAACAAAAAGAACATTAGCGGCAACATAATAGAATAATAGAATTCCACCACCACAATAATACCACGGCATAGTCCCATTAGGGTTAAATAGCTAAATGGAGAAATGATATTCAAGTTTAATGAGCATTGCGCTGTCTGTCTCTCCTGCCCCTCCCCGTCTTGGGATTAAACATTTATAAGGCGTCTCTCCTGCTTTGCCTCGGCTCAGAATACGCCGTGCGGTGTGCTGCCATTATGTGCTGCCCGCGTGCCGCTGGCAGCACCTCCGAGCATAACCGACACCGCGGAATCAATTTAGCCGAGCGCTCCCTTGCACCCCACATTCCCCCCCTACTGTTCTCAGCCACAGACTCACGTTGCCATGGCGCGTAGCCATTCAGGGCGTCAGTGGACGCTTTTTCTGAGGACGCTCCTCAAATCCCGGAGAAACTTCTCTCCGCGAGGAGAGAATACTACACGTGTGAAAATAGAAAAACAACCGGGAGAGTTCGATTCAAAAGATGCGATGCACTTTGGTCGGTGTTTCCGTGCTCTTTAAAATATAGATGCCCTGGTGTGGTTCTATTTTTACCGGCGTCGGTGCTGGATCACGTTGGCAGCCAAAGATCACAGCATGACAAGGGATTGCGGGGGGCAGCCGGGGTAGGGTAGGGGCTGCTCATGTGCCCTGTTGCCATAGCAACCGATGGCCCGGGGATGGAGGGGGAAGGGGGGGGGGGGTGGGGGTGGGGGGGTTTAGTTTGTGACAATTTGTCTTTTAACTACCTTCAAACAGAGCAGCTGTCCGACGCCGTGTGATTCTGCACAAGCCTCACCTGACCCCTGTTTGTTTGCGGCGGTCTCACCGCGTTATTAGGCTGCAAGTGCTCGCTCACCAGCCTGAGGTCATTAGCTTTGGATGAGTTGTGAGGAGCTATAGTTGTCAACATCAAGTCATGCTAATGTTGCTAGCCTACTATTCATAAGCCCACACATATCCATTGCTCTGTGACATACGAGTCTGCCTTGTATTGAAAACAGCGTTGATGTGGCTATACCACCAAGCAATAATGATGAAAGGATTGAAGTTCTGTCCTTTAGGAGTGTTTTTAGCACTTTTTAATTAGTACTATTCCCTGTGCAGTTTTTTTTCCCCGTCTTTGATTACTCACTCATCACTCTGTGCTGTATAATAAACAAACAAACAACATCACGCAAACGCGCAGGCTCGCTCGCGGCCCTGCGCACGCACGTGCGCGAGCGCGAACAGGTTACTGTCTTCATTCGAAGATAATTGAAATGTGGGTTTGGCTTGTTTCCTCTCAGACCCTTCTAGAAGGGCTAATTAGGACCTCACTGCCAAGAGAACACTACACACACGCAAAACAGACATCTGATGTCTTTGATCCCCGTACACAGCCCAGCTGTTCAGTCTAACCGCCTTAGAGCACGACATGCCGTGGAAAACGGTTTAGGTAAAGACATCTTTTATCGTAGCAGGGCATCACATTCACACCTCCGTCTACTGTACACGTAAACTCCTTCCCGAGAAGGAAAATGTCAGAGAATTTCCTTGCATGCCTCAGTTGTAGAATTTTAGACATGTTGTGATTGTGCACTACAAGCTTATTATCAAAAATGGAAAAACTGCAGTAGAGGAAAATCATGGCGATATGTCTGTCTTATAAAGAAACATTTTTAGCACTAGATATACAGTGCTGTAGTACTGTAGGTAGCATACAGCATTTTACAGTATGAATCTTTTAGAGGGTATTACTAACAGTTTGTGTGAGCTGCTGAGTTTAACAGTTCCCTTTGCACCAAGACAGTTTTCATATTAAAATCCCATGAAAGATAGACCAAGAAATTACTGGCAAACACTACTCGACACTTATTGTAAATTGGGACACATATTTTTCAGAGCTGCATTTAGTAAAATACTGTTTATTTAATTGCTGTTTAGGGAGTTTGAGAAACATCTGCAAAAGTAATATCTTAAACTTCAGAATTTACTAATCTTTACTTTAATTGGGTGCAAATTATGAAAATCTATAATTCCGTATGAATTGCAAAAACATTCCCATTGGGTAGCATTGACTCTGTTAGGCCTCCCAGAATGTAAACACTTTTTGTTTTTCCTCTTCTTCTGCCAGCTCTTCTGTACGCCACCATCTTTGGTAATGTGACAACCATCTTCCAGCAGATGTACGCCAACACCAACCGTTACCATGAGATGCTGAACAGCGTCCGGGATTTCCTCAAGCTCTACCAGGTTCCCAAGGGCCTGAGCGAAAGGGTCATGGACTACATTGCATCCACTTGGTCCATGTCACGGGGTATAGATACTGAAAAGGTATCTCGAACTGTAAGCCACTCATTCACTCAATTGCATGCTTCACTGTCTGTTGTGCCTGTTTTACATGATTGCAGGTTGTTGCCTCAGCGTGTCACAAATGCCATTCCTCTAACGCTCTTCGTTCATTTGTTTCCAGATAACATCCAGATAGGATCGTGTGTCTGAAATTATACTTTATTCTGAGACCAATTTTATTGGCCAATTTAAAAAGATGCCATTGGCTTCGGGTTATAATCTTATTGGACAGTAATTTACATCAGCCCTCCCCCTCAATGGTACAAATTATTATTATAGTGTGTAATTCAGACAGTTAACGATGTGTGCAGGTATGCAATGCCATATCACCACACCCGTTTAAATCTAGCTAGTCAAAAGCCGATTATGAATTGTTTGGAAATTGTTCAATATAATCCATCATGCAAAGTGATCTTGCTTAATTCTGTCTCCACATTAAAGTGTGCTCATGTATAATTTATATGCTACTAGAGGTTCTAAAAAAGGACTTAAAGGTAAAGTCACCAATTGCAAGGTAATTGTAATTTTGTCAAATTCACCAGATATCTCCCAGCATTTCGCTTCACAATGCGTTTTGATGTGTGGGGCAGCGGAAGGAATATCGGAGGAATATTGTTTTGATTTGAGCTCGAATTTAGCAAGCGGTATGCTAAATAGAATGACTTTTAATACTTTTTTCACCACAAATGTAATGCTTCCAAACAGATTAACAACCTTTTGCTGTTGTGTACATATGTAACAACACTGTCAAGGTCTTGTGCTGGAAAATGTACCATAAAACATAATTCACACAAAATAAATATTAAATATATCTTTTATGTAAAATATTTGAAAAAATATGAACATTTTTACAAGGTAAACAACAAGTAAACAACAAGTTTACCTTAAGCCTTGAATGTCATCTGCCATGTAAACTTGTATATTCAGTGTTTATATAGTTATCTTCTGGATGTAAAGTCAGACTTCCGGCCTGTCTACACAAAAGCCTCTGACAGACTAGACAGTCTGTTAGTTGTTTGATACTTTGACACTTGAAAAGCACTGTGGGGATATCATATATAATTTTCTGTTTCCACAAATAGGCGAAGGGCTTTGTTTTACGCAGCCTGTTAAACAAAGTCAATTCTTTATTGTTTTATATTTGGCGAAGGTCATTTAATTTCTCATATCTATCTATGTTAATACTTCTTTCTCAGGTGTTGCAGATATGCCCCAAAGATATGAGGGCAGACATTTGTGTTCACCTGAACCGGAAAGTGTTCAAAGAGCATCCAGCTTTTCGGCTGGCCAGTGATGGGTGTCTGAGAGCTCTGGCCATGGAGTTCCAGACCATCCACTGTGCCCCTGGGGACCTGATCTACCACGCAGGAGAAAGTGTGGACAGCCTTTGTTTCGTGGTGTCTGGATCACTGGAGGTTATTCAGGATGATGAAGTGGTGGCTATTTTAGGTGAGTCAAAGCTTTTCATTCGATATGGCGTTAAACGCAGGGTCAGTTATTCTGGAGAACACTTGCTAACTTCAAGCTCAAATAAAAATATACTCCCTCACAAGCTCCGCCCCCACACATTAAAACACATTGTGAAGCCAAGCAGCATTGTTGTTGTGAGCGGTGTTTGCATGCTAGCGAAATGCAAGGAGATATTTGCTGAATTTGTTTTGGTTTTAGTTAGAAATTAGCAGCGTTCTCGAGAATGACTAGCCTTTAAGAGTATTGTGTATTTATTTATTGGAAAGAGAGAGTGCTTGTAATACGCACATATAGTGAATCATATTGCCCTTCCCTGCCCTCGATATGTGCGTCCATGCATGTTCCGCTGTGCAAAGTGTGCAAAGTAGATCTATATTACATCTATTCTTGAGAAAGCTTGTTGATATTTGAACAAAAACACCCCTGCCTTCATTGCCATAGGGTGCTCTCTTGGAAGCTCCGCCCCACACACTGGAAACGCATTGCGAAGGCTAGGATAGTTGTTGTTGTTGTGTGGTGCGGTCCTCACCACATTGTTTGTGTTCCTATTTAGAGAAGCAGGTCTGTGTAGAAGAATTTGATTCTTTTTTCAGCATGCGTTATTGGACCGTGAAGAGATTTGGTAAAAAGCATATTGGCTTACAATAGGTGACGATACCTTTAAGTGATTTATAGCTGTGACTGAACAATGGCCACAATGGTGGCGGGACCTTTGCTCAAAGGCAGTTCTTCTCGACTGAGGAGTTTCATAGTGATTATACAGTATGATGCATGTTCATGGATTATGCTTGTACAGTTATGCCTTTATTGTTATGTATTTGCCACCTACGTTAAGGACACTTTCTGCCCAAAGGCAATATATTTTAATTGTGAAATATATTTTTACACAATGTTCTCCTTGTAAGAATTTGAGATTTCATGAGCAGGATAATATGTTACATTCAGACTACTGTATTATATGACTTCATTGTCCTATGAAGATGTTTTTACAACTTAACGTGAGTATAGAACATATATTTCTTCCTATTCTTAACCCGAGAACATAAAATAAGATCCTTATTAAAGCTACCTGGGCTTTGCATCAATAAACTACTATTGGTTTCTCTTTTGGAACAATCAATGTATGTATGCCCACGGTGCTAAACTAGTTACAGCTATTAATCAGGTTCTCATTAACCTAATGCCACCATAGAACAGAAATAAAGATGTAACGTATTAACGTAAGTATTCACAAGATGGATGTGCCAATCAATGCCTAAGGTTGAAGCTTCCTTATAGGGAATACATTAAATGTGACTTTCCGGTCCATCTCTGGCCAAGGACAAATATTTTCTCATAGATTTTATTTTTGCACTGGAACTCAACTAATAGTAAGTTATAGCTTATTTCTAAAATCATTAGCTTCTTGAACGACAAGCTGACCGCATGAGTAGTCTAAAATAGTATTTTATATGAATTCCACCATTTTATACAGTTAAAAGGGCCCGAACCGTTTGCAAATCAAATACATTACAGCTTGCCGTTTAGAGGACTTACAGTATTTTTTACTAAAGGACAGCATTAAAACAGTACATTTTCAGTTATTATTAAATTACATTTAGAATTATTCAGTACAGTGTGAAACACGTGTGGGGTTGCAAATATTTTTCTGCAAAGCTGTACCGTGACCTTCTACTGTGTCAAAATATTCTGTAATTAGATCCACTGTTTATGCAGAGCTGTCAGACTGTTCTGCTCAAATACGATTGATTAGCTCATTCTTTCGACTGGAACAGCTAACATTCCGCAGAAGTAGGACGACAAAAAGTGTGAACTTTCTGTGCAGGTAAAGGAGATGTGTTTGGGGATGTGTTCTGGAAGGAAGTGACTCTTGCCCAGGCCTGCGCCAACGTCCGAGCACTGACCTACTGCGACTTGCACGTCATTAAGCGCGACGCTCTGCAAAAGGTGCTGGAATTCTACACAGCATTCTCCAACCATTTCTCACGAAATCTACTGCTGACGTACAACCTGAGGAAGAGGGTAAGTGTGGTAGCAAGGGGGGGGCTGTCAATCAAACACACGCTTACGCAATATGCGATTAATAAATCGGATATTTTTACCTGTTCAAAATGTATTTTCTTTGTGTCTTTTTTTTTTTTTTTGCTTCATGCAAATGTTTGCATTTATTTAAAATATACAATAAGTAGAGAAGAGAAAATATATAGTGGGATTCCACTAACAAGTTCTGTTCATTTTCAAACTAGTAAGCTATATGTAGTCTTCACTTTTATTCTTTATTTCCTGCTTTATTTCCTGCTTAATTTCCATGCGTGCACTGTCCTGTACCGTATGGGGGGTCTTTTTGCTGCTCTCCCTGCCTTGGGCTTTCCATGTACGTGCATGGACAGGGCTTTCCATGTATGCGCATGGAAGGACAGGGAGCTCCCAGAACAGAGCCATACCTCCAAATATAAATAACTGAATGCAAGTAAAACACTTATTTTGACTATAGTGGTCCTGACTGAAATAAGGGTTTGCCCCAATCAGTTGGCAAATGTATTTGTTTGTTTTTGGATGTATGAGTTAGAACTATCGTATCTACTTAATGCTGTTTCTGGTACAGCCTCTATAAATACAGTATATTTGCATATAAATGCAAAATATGTCTGCAGCGGCACATTACTTTTGTAGCAGAAACGTACTGGTTTGAGTTTGTAGTCTGTGTAGAATTGTCCAATCAGGTTTGAGCAGGCTTTGGGGGAATGCAGGTTAACAGTAAACATGTGGACCGTACGTACACATTAGCCTAAATGCAATCTCAGAAATCGTATGACGACTGAGCTTTTTTATTAGCGTTTAATAAAAATGTATGTACATATACTGTATCTGTTTATAGAGATTAGCTGAACTCACACATGGAAGTGGAATTATTGGCCTGGATAAACACTTAGCTACAACAAACTCTCAAAATATTGGCCCTTGTTTCCAGAGGTACATTGTCGGTTCTCTGTGTGACGACGATAGCCGATGGGTTCCGAGATTGGGTACTGCCAGATACAACAAAAACTCACGTATGGTGCTGTTGAGAAATATCTACACCATGACACAATATCAGTACATTCAATACACAGCCAGTGTTTATACAGCCATGCTCCACAATTGCATTGCACTGCACTGCAGACACTATATATCACATTTCCAAACAGTCATAGTAGGCTATATTTCACAAATTGTGACCGTACGTGAAACAAACCCATCTGATATCCTCTGCTCGGGTATCAACACCAGTGATAGCCAATGTATGATTGGGACTACCAGTCATTTCCCCGTTCATAATACCAGGAGAGTGCATTTGATTGAATTGCCTGGATAAGCGAAGGCAATCTCATCTATTGCACTGAGCTGACCATTCACAGGCTGCATGCTGTACATTCTAGATTTATATGGCTGGGGAATTGATTGAATGGATAACATACTGTACACTGGAATCCTTGTAGCTTTACTAAAAGGTTAATCTGCAAATATGTTGTATTCAAGGCTTCATCCAAACAACATGGTATAAGGTTGAAACTAGAATGACTTTTTGTTGTTATTTTATTTGCAGAAATGTAACATTAGTGAACTACAGTAAATAATACATTTACAAACTGGAATAAAGAACACCTTCAAACATAAAATTCAGCCATGAAAGGCAATTATACATTCTCTAAGCTTGACTGACACTACTGTATGTGTGTACTGGTGTAACAAAAGTACTGTCTTTAAATGAGGTTTGTGAACTGGTGCCTGAAACGATACAAATTCCATGTAAGCAGTTGAGCAGCATAGTATAAGATTGATCCACTGCCCTAGGTTGAACCTTTCAACTATTGTCCATCTCTGAATCCGCCAAGATAATGCCTATCCAACCATTCATTTATGATTTAGTGTTGATTCACGCCTTGAGATCAAGGAAAGACCTGACAAGAAGTCAAGAAGCAATCATTATGGCTTGTGTAAATTGCAAGTGCTCCAGAAATGTCTATCCACCACATCGTTCTTCATTTCCTGTCACTGTAAACACCCTAAACCAATTGAGAAGGTTTATGCAGACGCAATTATCTAATAACAGCACTTACTCAGAACCTGAGAATAATTCAATTAGGCTGTTTCCGTACAACAGAAAAAGAATGTGCTGTCACTATTACCATTCTCATTAATTCTTTTGATCATACAGTTAATAATATTGCAATTATGTTCCTCTCATGTAACTTGGTAACATGTACTGTAGCCTGAGCTGAAATGCCTGATGCATATGTGAAAAACACCAGAACATTAGCGTTTCAGACTACTACAGTAGCAGACGCTTGTATTATCTTTGTAAATGCATGATTCAAACCCACTTATTATTTTTATGATTATTTTATTCTGAAAGCAAGTGTGAGAATGTGCATTTTATTGAGGTGTGGAATCTAAAGTTGATGGGAAACCAGTTATCACTTTAAAATATTTGGTGTTCACTGAAGCAATAATCCTACAGTATATGCCCCCATAAATAGTGGTCATGTGCCAAAGCCCAGGCATTAACTTTATCTTTATCTATGCCATTGGAATAACTTAAATAAATAAATAAATAAAATAAAATAAGTTATTCCAATGGCATTACTTATTTAGGTGACATTTACACAGCTCACACAATTTAAACGACACCGTAGACAAACATGTTCACACATAAACTCTCCAGCGAGTCTCTAAATAGACTAGAGACTAACCTGCCCACCCTGACGTTAAAAGCTCCTGGTTTACAAAGAAAATCTGCACCCGGGAAAATCTCCATTCCGTACCAATAGGAATATATCCAAGTTGTGTGTACTGTATGTATGTATGTATGTACATACGTACGTACGTTTGGGTATGTATACTATACTGTATATTGTATGTTATTTGTATTGTTTACTTGTTTGATTAATTAATTCATTCATTTAGTCTTATTGTTGTTATATTAGGTTAGGCTACTGTGTGTTTGTATTTATATCTGTCAGGGGACTGCAGATTAAAATTAGCCTTGGGCTATCTCTGGGGCAATGCATCGAATGGTGACAGTTATGTTTAAATTGTACATGGTCCCTTTAGAAATGAAGGAATTAAGTACATAAGTAAATAGTAGGTCATTGGGCCACCATCAACAATTCAGAACAGAAAACATTTGATAGCAATTTTCAAAACACAGGTGCAAACTCAAGCACATAACTGCTGTCGGCACCCACTGAACTAGCCACCTGGACACTGATTTGGTGAATCGGCTGTCAAACGGTTTACAGTTGACAGCAAAGCAATTCACAGAGGCGTACTTTAGCCTAAAGTCGATTTTACTAGGCTAGAGATTTTTAAATTTTCATGATTGATTTGCTGGATCTAAACATTCTGTTTTTTGTAGATTGTCTTTCGAAAGATCAGTGATGTCAAAAGAGAAGAAGAAGAGCGCCTCAGACGTAAAAACGAAGCGCCGCTGAACCTCCCCCCAGATCACCCGGTGCGAAGGCTTTTTCAGCGCTTCAGGCAGCAGAAGGAGGCGCGCTTGGCAACGGACAAGCCCGACTCGGACGAGTACGACATTGAGAAAGGCCCCATGTACGCAGGACCACCTTTGACTAAAGCGCCAGTTGCCACCACCAGCATCGTGACCGTCACGGAAAGCCCCGCGACGCCGTTGTCGTCGACGCCCCCGAACCCCACACCGTCAGACAAGGCCAAGCTCCAGGCGCCACCCACTGTTGCCTTCGCAGCCTCCCGGCTCTCCGAGCCTACCAAAGGCAAAGGCTGGGGCCGCTTTAAAGACTCCCTGGCCAAGCCGGACAACTGGAACAAAGTGTCCAAAGCCGAGTCCATGGAAACTCTGCCCGAAAGGACCAAAGCCCACGAGTCACAGATGTCTCTGAAGAAGACAGACTCCTGCGACAGTGGGATCACCAAGAGCGACTTGCGCCTGGACAAGGTGGGAGACTTCCGCACGACGCCGCAGGACCGCAGTCCCGTGCAGCTGGAGGCCCGGCACGGCTTCTACCCGATCCCGGAGCAGACGCTGCAGGCCTCGCTGCAGGAGATGAAGCTGGAGCTCAAGGACGACCTCAAAGACCTGAACGTTCGAATGTCCGGCCTGGAGGCCCAACTTACTGAAGCAGTCAAGCTCCTCAGAGCGAGGAGCGACTCCGATAGCATCCCAAAGCCTCTGTTTGATATTTCTAGACCCGCTTCGCCGGAGTCCGACAAGGACGACATATTTTCTTAAAAACAGGTGGACGAGCCAAAATGGTCTGAGAGAGAAATGCACACTGACTGTACGCAGATTTTTAAACCAGCTGGGATGCAGTAATGTCTGGGTCAGTTGGACAGCTGCACTGGGTACACATTTTAGATTTGGGTAACATTGTGAACTTCTAAGATTCACTGGATTTTACCCCAGGTGTATCTGTGAGTAATGGACCTCCTGTTTTGAGAGGGTAAGGTACAAAGATGTTTTAGCATTAGCACAGAACTGTAAAACAGACAGCTCTACAATGTTTGTATATATAAGTTATATGGAACTTATTTTTAAATTAAAACTGGGTGGAAAAATACAAAGTTTAATAATTACACACAAGGAACTATACTGGTTCATATTATCCCAAAGGTTGAGAGTGTCAACAAAAACACCTGTGTAATGTATTACAATGTTAGCTTGTGGTGTAACACGCTGAACAGCATGAATTATTTGTACTTGAATCCTGATTCCTTGCATGTCAAGAAAGGCTTGTACATCAAAAAGTTTATCCATCCATATCTGAACTGGTAGAATGAGCCAACTAGTTTGCAATATTTTCACATTGAGAATTATATTTGACATTGAGAATGAGATATGGAAATGTTCCCATTTTAATTTCCAAAGATATGGATGTTTTTGTGATATTATGATGCATTATACGACACATATTACTTAGTAGGCAATTTGATGGTAGATTGGACTCCCATGCTTGCCGATGAGTTGAAATAATGAATTCTACTTTCTACCGTATAATGTAGCTTTGAAAAACTGAATGTTAGTTGGATATGTTGAATATGAACTAGGGTTCTTCTACACTGTAAATGGCATTAGGGACAAGTTAACCATCTACCCTGCAATATTAATATTTAGAAACAAATAATTCTTCCTATCTACATGTGGTTGTTGGAAAAGCCATAGTTCTGTAGCCTATGGTCTGTTCTGATTGTGTGGAATTGTAGAAAAGTGGCAGCACGTAGTAATGAATGACAGTATAACGATCAGTATTGTTATTATATTGGTAAACAATGCCCTATCCAGTGTTATAGCAGAACAATGATGAGAAGAACATCTGAACAATCACGCTGATTGCAAGCAATGAATTTCCTTATAGGCAAAATCATAATGCAATAGGATTCTATTTTGTGGTCATTTTATATGGGATGGTTGTGGAGATGCTCTATGTATATTTGTAAGCATGTGGGTTTTTAATGTGCCTGTCAGCTAAGATCTCTTGGTCATTATTCAACAGCAGTGGAAGCTCTGATTGGGTTGGTTCAGCTGGACAACGGATCCAAGAGATTACCTCAGTTAACCTGAAGACGGTGACATGATCATATGGCCTGTCAGGCTCTATCATAGTATTGACACTAACCCAATGGGTGCTTGAACAATCCTTAAATGGGTAAGCATTTCTTTTAAAATGTAAAATGTATTTTTAAGTGGCCACATTTAATTTTGCAGGGCATAATCAGTAAACTGAACATTTGATTTCAGGAATAAGATGTTTGCGTGCTGTATAATGATTTCATATGTTTACTAAATCATTCATGTTTAGTAGTACATAGACCTTTACAGAAATTATTTATAGAGGTTATATTGTACAGTTACTAGGTCTGGGTTTCATTGGATATCAAACTTAGATGCACCAACATCTGAAACCTTGGTTCTTTACGATCTTATTACAAAGGAACATCCTTTATAGACATTTGTCACAATTAACCCTGCTTTTACTGTCTATATGCCCAAGTTTAGTTTTAATGAATCAAAGGCCCTGTCCACCAATTTAGATGTATTGAGTGTACCGCAGCTTTATTAGACCTCTTCTGAGGGGTGCTATGAGCCCTATTATGCCTATCGTAGTCCACACTTACACAGGTATTCTTTTAAAAAACAAAGAGTGTTCTATGCGTTTGGCTTTTCATCCACACACAAACGTTTAAATATCTGAATATGGCATTTTTGCTAAACTCATTCCAGGGTGAAGATATTCAGAAATGGTGTTGCCATTGTTGGACAGGGAAGGTTTTTGGCTTGTAACATAAGCAAGTGTGCCCGTTATCTCCTTTGTTTGACGCCAGAGTGCGTGGAATTATCTCCTTTGTTTACCAGAGGTGTTTTTCTTGACAATGCTGGAAAGCATAGTGCTTTTCCATGTGGATGGAGATTTTAATCTTAAACAGTGCATATTATATATGGACTGCTTTTTCTTTTTAGACATTTTTAACAATGATGAAAATCCACATTTAAGAAAAAGTTATTGTGTAAGTGTGGAATAGGCATTAATCAAATTCTTTGTTAGGTTAGACAACTGGCGCCTTCATTTTTGATAAGTGTTATAATGTTGAGGTCTGATTTGAATTTGGTGCCCTCAGCAAATATCCATCCTAACTCCACCCATCTTCATCTAGAGTAAGAGGTTTTTCTGCCATAATACCTGTAGCTGACAACATTTGTGTGGGTGGACAAGAACTTCAAATCACATTTGTTCAGAAGGGATTGAGCCAGCTCATGAATAAACCGTACAGCCATTAGAGTGCTGTACATCTGAAACCATTACAATTTTCTCAATTACCAGACAGTAAGTAGTATTTTAGTATGTCATGTGTGGGCTTTTACAGAAGAGTACTGTAGCATTAGCAGGGAAGAGCATATGGCTCTGCCGTGGGTGCTTGTGTTGATAAAACATTTTCATATTTATTGGATTACAATGGCCTGTAGCATCACATAAACGATACAGCATTGACTCATGTTTCAATAATAGTAGTCAAATTAATTTTCAGACATCTATGCACTTTAATCATTATTGACGCTTGAAGGTATTTCTAACATTAATAGGCATATTTATCTTGCTTTTTATAAAACTGCATTTGAATTCATGCACGAACAGACCATTACATTCTGAAATTAATTGCACTGGTTAAATTTAATTTGACAGAATAAATACATGTTCACACAAGCCAGTGCAGCAAAATTAATAATAATTCTAGACAGTACTTGGGAGAAGAAATGTATATTTAAAAGAGGTTTTCCTTAAATACCTTTGGCCCTAATATGTAATTTACTAGAAGTGTGTCAGATGTATTTGATATTTTAATAGGTTGGGAGAGGGACAGTTTTGAAAGGGAAAATAAATGCTGCCAACACCTTGCTTCTACAGTCGAAGGCCAAAAGTTCAACAATATCAAACGTCATTTTGCAATACATAAATGGGCATGAATGAGAAAACTCAAATGCATGTTCTCAAAGATTGTTTATAAAAAATGTAAGAAACACATTTTTTATTAAGATATTAACATTTAGTAAATATTTGAAAGTTTATTACACAATGTATGCATTATGTATGAATTTTATACCCCTCTGCGTGTCAATGAACCATAACCAGCGTATTCAAAAACTATAGAAGGATCCCCACTCAAATGTTCAGAAATGCATATTGAGAGAATACCATCTACTGTATATTCACCAATTTAGCTTGAATTATGGTCTACATTAGTTTGCGTCTATACATTTTAATGAGTTCAGTTTATACAAATCCTAGAAGCTGCTAAATAATGTAGAAAATTGACACTATGAATTCTTATCTTTCTGGCATTATTCAATTGGAATGGCAGAAGCGCCCTTATACACATACTTGGTTTTAAAATGACAAATGTTAAGAGGTGATCTTAAAGTCTTTCTCCCATACCTCTATGGTCCACCCACACAAATGCTTGGCATTATAACGGATTATACCACACGTCTGGGCATGTCTATAGACTAGGATGATTGACATCTTGCTGGTTGTCCTAAGACAGTTTTGCTGTGCCAGACAAAGTCAATGTGAGAGCTCGTAAGAGGTCAAATCAAGCAAAGCAGCAAAAAAAAAAACTAAAAAGGAAAACCACGTAATTCTACGAATCTATACTGTCATAAGTGACTTTTATAAACATGGAGACAGCAAACAGTCACATAAACACGAAGGCATATATTGATTCAAGCACACAACTCGTTAATAGGCCAGTCTATGCTTGTGTAGGCCTACATGTGATGCATATAAATAGCATACTATTCAAATGCCTTTATTTATATTCATGCACCCATTATTTGGAAAGAATTATTTTTCCCTTCCCCACTCCCCAAAAAAAAAAAAGAAAAAGAAAAAGTATATATATAATTTGTATTTTGGGCATTGGACTGCACTGCATGAATTTTATTTGGCACATGGGTAGTTCCACTTAACACATTTCTTTACCAGACTTAATATTTTATCATAAGATAAAAGCCAAAGATAGACTGAAGTGCAAGTGGATGTACAGTATAGGTGCCTTTTAAAATTCATAGACAAGATATCTGAAAGCAATAAGAGTACCATGCTGTATCATTTATAATCACAGGTTGCATCAGTCCCTGAAAAGCGTATAATGCGATTCTTCTAATCTTGAACTCACAATGATATATTTTTTCCATCTCCGCTAACTCTTGCTTAAGTCTGTTATTAGTGTTTACCTTTCTGACAATGAAATGCATGCAAATTGTGCCTTTAGAAAACTGCCATGTGACCCTTACCCAATACCGAGTCATGTTTTTTTGTTTTTTTTCTTCTTTATAATTAGCATGAAAAGAGAAACTGAATTATATAGCACTATTTTTGTGGTCAACTCTTAGGAGATGCCTGGAACTTGTACAAAATGTATGCACTGCAGTTACATGGGAATGTTTTGCTGATAAGGTAAACTGGCAACAGTTTATGGTCATACCATATGCATATGCCTCTATACAAACATTTCACGTGATCAGAAATAATTACTGCAAGCACAGGAATACTTTAACTGCTGTGATATATTATCTATAAAAATAAACATTTTATATTTACTACAGTGTTTCCTGATGATTATTTATCATCCTTTCTGACAATGTCTGACTGTAGATTGCATATAATAGCGAGATGATGGAAATGTGTTTTTATTTCACCAAGTTGTTTAAGAGGGTTTCTTCTTTTACCTGTCTTATCTTCTCATGTCAGCTTTGAGCTCCTTTAAGTCGATTTCTCACTGACCCATTGCCATGATCCTACTTAGTGCCAGAGATGAGATAATCCCAGAGACAGGAATAGAAATCAACAAACGGGGGGGAAAAAAATAAACTGGACACCTGTCAAAAGAATGAAGTTTGCCAATAACGATTTCTCTTCTCCCATTTAGTATACTGTAGGTTTGACATATGTGCGTGACGGGAAGCACCAAAGGGTTGCGAGGTGATTTGAAAAGATTTTGAGCATTTCTGTGTTGAATGAAATGTTTATGGTTAGATACATATACCGTAAATAGACAGGCGACACAATGTTCACAGCTCAAAAAGTTAGAGAAGCCTTTAGAAGATGTTCCTCCATTCAAAAACTGATATTGTTATAAAAGGTAGAATATTGCATTTTGGGGTAGCAGGCTGAGTAATTCTGTTAGCAGCATGAGCCTGGGGGAAGGTTTAGAGAAAGAGAAATCCATCATTGTTAACAAGGGTTTCCTGGAATGAGTCCGAATAACAATACTGTTGTGTGGCTCTGACAACTTCTTAAATCTCCAGTGGATGTTTAGCTGGCGCTGAACTGCATTGTGAATTTGAAGAATTTGAAGAGGTGGGTACGTTGATCCACACTAATGAGCGAGCCAGTGTTCAGTGAGTTTAAATGACAGGGGCTTTTTTTGTTGTTGTTAAAAACAACCATTGTGTTTACTGTGTAAAGTTTACTGTTTATCTCAATATTTACAGATAGAAGTAAACATAAATATTTCATCCATTATATAAACATCCTCATAAAGATAAAGTACAGCACAGCCAAAAGTAAACTGCTAAAGGTTTAGAGTTAGCTAACCCTCGCTACAGTATTAATTGCACTTCTTTGATGTGATAAAAACAAAAATATGTGTGAAACAAAACATTTCCATCTTATATATTTGTGTCGCTGGAAGTAACGCCATGCTAGCAACTGCTAGCAACCGCTAGCAACGCATGATGCTGTTGTACTATATTGGCCTCAGCTCAGTAGCTGGCTGATCTGTGCCTGAAACTTTAATTTATACAGTTTTGCACCAAAAATATGACCACTACAGACAAAAAAAAAAACACATATAAATGTATATGGTGCATACATGTATATCTTCTTAAATAGGTTAAAAACCATGCACTTATGAGATGGAGATTCAAATAATTTAAACGATGAGCTATTCACATAGTTCCAGTAGCGGAGGTCACCATGGTTACCCATAAGGTTAGCACAAATGTCTTCTGGGGGATGGGGTGGAGAAATTTCATCCTGAGCAGATCCTGAACGACACACACACACACGTTTGGTCAGAGATGCAGGCGCTTAGTGTGCCACCTAGTGGCAGACATGCTCGTATATATCGCCTTTAAAATCAACCATCAACGCTGCAGCTTCAGGACAGCCCAGGGAGGGGGGGAAAGGGACTCGGCCTAGGGGGGGTTTGGCACTGTAGGGTAAAGGGACTCGGCCCCGGCTGCCAAAGCCTGCTGTGCTGTATGGACAGTGTTGGTTGGAAAGCCAGGGGGGGTTCGGTTTCTCGGCAGCAGGGATTCAGTCTCCAAGCACACTGCTGCTAGGTTACTCATGATGGGCTGGACGTCCACTCCAGGCCCACCTGGGCAAAGCAGTAGAGGAAACCCAGCATTGCCAGGGCGACGGTACACCAGCCTGAAATAAGAAGACAATGATCACTAGGATTATATATATATATTAAAGTAGTTCAAGTTCTTTACTGTCAACAATTACATTATCTTGTTCCACCTCCAAAGCTGCAAACACACTTAAAACATGTATGATACTGTAGCTAATATACGGTATTTCGAAGGTGGAACAAGATAATAATTATATACACATGATTAAAAATCACACACCCATACAGATATATAGCAGTAAGGATTACCTGAACAGACATACAGTTCTTAGAGGCTGTCCATAAAGTGCCTAATGCAATTTATCCATGTCAATTTCCCATGTCATGTCAAATAACACTATTCAGACTGAAACATCTTTTATTAATAACAATACAAGTCATAATGTCAATCTGTATCGTAGTTCATGTATATTTTATGTCTAAGGTTTGATGTGTCACAAGCATGTTTGAGGTCTTCTTCACACCAACCATCAACGAGAGAACTTCCATATTTCGCTTGGGTCTCTGATTATTTCTATGGTGCAGTATTTGGTTATGTTCAACATCTACAGCTGTGATCATGAAAGGGACGGCAGACAGCTGCCTCCATCTCAAACCCATCTGGCCTGCATCCAGATTCTCTCAGTGACCAGCACTTGGAACCACAATGCATTTCAATTTTCTATTCACTTCTATTCTCCTCAGAATCTCATTCACAAACACACACACACACACGCGCACGGACGCACGCACACAGGTGGATGCTCTTCCAGTCGGAAGTAAGGGTAAAACTGTGCTGATTGCTTGTTGTTTTTTTGTTTTGTTTTTATACCACTAAAGCACTGTATAATGTACAGTAAATACAGTTCGAGATGTGTTATTTTGGAAGAGGGCTGTCTTATATTGGGTTTTGATGTCCAAATAAAAAATGGCTGCCAGAAACCTTTTTAACAGAAACGTGCCGTTATATTTATAATAGAATAATGGAGTTTATTCACTTTTTGCCTGTGATTTATTTGAAATATATGAAATGTATTATTAACAGGAAGAGGAAGAGGTGCACTTCCAAAAATGTTTATGTGGAGTGCTAAACCACATGATAAATCCAAGAAGAGGTACTCAAAGTGCTACCCCACTCACTTTGAGTACATATTTCTACATGAAATGTATTACTTTCATGTATTCAAGGATAATCCTGTCCCTCACCTTGTGAAGGAAGTGTGCTGGAAATGTCAGATGAATCTTCAACATATTATGAAATACTATAATAAAGGTATTAGCACATTTACAATCTAGGAAATGGCCATGTTGTCTCCAGTCCTTTAAGAAAGATTGTTTTTAGGTTTAATCTTCGACGTCATACAGAACTTTTGTTAAGTCCCAAACTCTACTGTAGCTTCCACTGATTGTTTGGCATGAAATAATCAAATTAAACTACTGAACTAGACATGTGTGCATATTGCGTTGAGAATACAGAAAACCGTTGTTGACATGCTGTTGAGAAGTTATTTTTTATTTTTTATTACATTTTTGTTAATCCTGGTTAGTTTCTGATTTGCCAAGTACTGCAAAGGGATATAAATCCTCATGCTAACTTGGGGATAAGGAAAGTATAGGGTCGATGGTTTAGGAAAAGCGGTGTGTACATCACTCTTACTGTGGCATAATTTGATTTTCCAGTGACTGAAACTGAAGTCACAGAGGATTATTGTTTGACCCTAGGCAAATCATAAATGACTTCAATTTAGGTTACAAATGTGACTCACAACAAGCTTTCTAATGCCATCTATGCAGGCATCCATTTTAGAAGGCCATGGGAGTCTAGGATTCAATTTACATGATTTATTTTGGAACCTCAACTAATAGACCAGTTTGGTTTGCAAATGATAAAGGACTTTCCACCCAAATCTACCCTAGGGTCTCCTTCAGATCTAACATTTACAGGCACTGTGGCTCAAAATAAAGGCACCAGATGGGTTGTAAATGTAGTCAATACTAGTGATTTTGGTTGTGGCAAATAGTGTGTATATTATATAGTGTGTACTGTATATTATGCAACAAAAAAAATCTACACTCACTCAACACTCCACAGCTGAAACTTGTTTAAGGATAACTTGTTCAAGGATTGCAAAATAAATTAGTAAGTAGTGGAAAACACTGAAATGCAAGCTAAGTATACAAGTAAAATGTCAAGGTATTAAAACAGTGTATAACAATTACAACAGTAATAAACAGAGCAACGCAGCTCTGCTAAGTACCTACTGTTACCACTTGCTATACGTTCTTGAAATGCATAAATTCAATAAATAAATATGGTGGTTAGGAGTCAAAATGTGCTTAATCCTTCCCAAATGGTCTAGGTTTAAATAATTTTTTGTATTTTTTTATATTCAAAAAAGTGTGAAATAACTGAAAACATGTCTTATATTCTAGTTTGAAGAAACTGGAATATAAGACATGTTTTCAGTTATTTCACACTTTTTTGTTAAGTACATGATTCCATATGTGTTCATTCATAGTTTT
>JAODUE010000007.1:862754-875921 GCA_027564755.1 Amblyopsis hoosieri
GTATGTTTATCTCACACACTCTCACACACACACTCGCGCTCGCTCTCGCTCACTCTCACACACACACACACACACACACACACACACACACACACACACACACACACACACACACACAGCAGGCAATTAAATCCAAAAGATATAAACACAATAGTCTGATAGAAAATGTATCAAAACCAACGTCAAAGTTCAAATGCAAACTAATTAGTTTCAATATAACACAATTATTAGTGTTCAGTAACACAGACAAAATGGAAGAAATTACTGCAACGAAACTGATCATTTAACACTTCGGTTACAATGTTAAATATTCATGTCTCAACTGTCTTTATGCTTCTGCTTTCTTGCGCAAGAAGATTCTTTTTCAGATCGTGTTTCATAATGCAGAACCACTTCTCATGGTTTTATCATGATGAGTTATGAGCTGTAATGTGAGGAGGTAATCAGAGAATTGTTATGGAGATATTTCTGCTTTGAGAACAGTGTGAAAACAATAAAGTGCCTCAAAGGGTTAATTAAACCATTTTCTCTCAGCTTGAAAGCTCTGCTGAATCTATCTCATTAAGTACAGCAGTTCCAGTCATTTGAAAATAAAACTTTTAATATGTATCTTTTTTAGTACCAACAGATTATGCAGAACAATATAAAATACACAAATGATGTATACATTTGCATTTATTTACTTTCCTATCTCAAACACTACAACTCAAGTTTATCATAGCATTTCATGGATTCATCCGTCAGTGGTGGCCCAGTCTATAAACTGCTGGGTCTATAGTGCAACCTGAGCAGCCTACACAATCTGGTCCCTAACCCTTCCCACCTCACCCTCTGCCTGCTGTGATACAACCATACCGACAAAGTATTCACCCCCATTGTCAACATGCAGCGCTGTCTGTCACCTTAAAAGGGAGTGTCTGTTTTGACGGGGTTAAACGAAGCGTGTTAATACATGGCCGGTGTGTATCAGGTGCTGCCGTTGGCGTTGACGTAGAGAGAGATAAGGCTTGGTCGCATGCTTAAAGAGTGGCTGAATGGTTGAGTGGTTCCTGTACAATCTGTGTCGGGCTCAAACCAAACAAACCTTTTAAGGGTTTCTGCAACATTGTCACTTTCAAACATCAAGCTGTCTTAATAAGGAAGATCAGATGTCAAGAACAAATAAAATATAAATATTCTAAACTACCATATGTTTAAAATGGCTTTTTATTAATGTGTTAAGCTTTTAAATATATCAATAGTGATAATATGATAATAAACAGCCACACTTGCTTTTAAATATCAAATTCATACACTTTCTTATTTACATGCATGGCACTGACCTCCATGACAAAAACAAGTTGGAAAGCTAAATATTTTTTGTCTTGGAATAAAAGAAAAAAGAAAAAAAAAAGAAGCAAAAGGTGTTTCCACCAGTGGAAACATTCCGGCCAGCGTTCACTATGGAGGAAATCTCCCTGGGACGAGTGTGTCCATCAACCTGTCCAGGCTCCCCGACGCTCCACACTGAGTTGCTTGGGTCTGACCGACCCAGTGAGGCCTTATGAGGGATTACCAGGGTCTGCAAGAAGACTCAGGTTGACGAAGCGAGACAGAGAGACAGAGAGAGAGAGAGAGCTGCGTAGAGTGGTCGGAGATGAGTGGATACAGCGGCCTCTCTATATGTCCAGGATGGAGCGGATAAGACAAGGAGGATGTTTCCCCTGACATAAACGACTGTATTTACACTTGTGATATATGGTGGTCGGCTGTGTGTGCCCGCGCACGCGCGTGGGTGAGTGCGTGTGAGGGCCTCGGCCCCTATGGTACACGCTGGGGACAATATACGAATGCATGTGTACACACACGTGTTGTAATGGCTGAACACTCAAGAATGGTAGCATCAGCAGAATAACGTATTTACTGTAAAGGAAACCAGGGCCCTTCCTAATGACTTTGCAATATAGGTGCACTCAATGATGTTTCACTGTGCTTCCTGACTTATGACGCTGGCTCAGGTGTTAAAATTAGGATAATGTTGATGATATAAATGATTTCACCGCATTCGCGGTAAAATCAGATTTCACACTGCAGTAGATATTCAAAGGCACATTGCAGCAGGGTAACTGATATCATCAATCTAGAGTGAATATCAGTTGTTTGCTAGCATGCACACACACACGCGCACACGCACACGCACACACACGCACAAACACACACACGCGCAAACACGCACACGCGCACACGCGCACACGCACACACACGCACGCACGCACACACACACGCACACACACGCACGCACGCGTACACACACACAAACACACACATGCGCTCTCACACACACACACACACAAACACGCACACACGCACACACAGATAGCGTTGCCTGAAGCATTTGTGGGCACTTCCTTATAGCTCATTCCCAGTCTGTGGGTCTAATAGACTAGGATAATGAATTTACCCCCAGTCACCAAAGCAATTTTTAATAAAAGACACATTTCCTATCTCTGAGCATTATTGCCAGCAGTGTCCTGGCTGCCTCAGAGACCTGCAAATGTCCCCTAATTCCATTACACCATCTCACTAACAGTTATTGGCATTACCATCTCTGCCACAGTGGATTCAGAGTCGAAGCTGATATTATTCACAAAGGAATTTAAACTAAACAAGGCCTCCTTATTAAGATAATTCTAAATGTATGCACTGCAGGTGTATTATACAGTATAGTCACATCTCAAATGAATGTAACTAATTGAATTATATCCTTTTTCAAACTTAGCTAGTTAAATATACAGAAATGAGAAATGTAAAATCTGAAGTTTAAAGAAATTCACATTGTTTTGTTATATTGCATGATTTTGACTATAAATATGAAATACTGTAATAATGACACATTACTGATTACTAAATGGATACATAGAAATTAAAAGAATGACACCAAATATCACATTTTAACTTCCTTTTTTTTATGCCAAAAATTGAATAAATAAATCTAAATGAAAATATTGACATCATTTTATTCCAACATTTAAATGTAATAAGGATTATGGATTGTACTGTATGTAGTTAGAAAAACACATGGAGCAGGGCTAAAATCTAATTTAATGGCTTAATATTAAGCCCTTAACCCCTTGGCTGTATACTAACCCACTGTATAAATGGATTACAGTGCGTTCAGGCACTGCTGGAAAATGGGGCATTTACTGTGTAAATAAATGATTTAATGTAGTGAAACATTCCACTTAATTCACCCTGAGAAACCTCACAAAAAAAGCTCAGGCTATCCCAAGGAAATTAGATGATTTCATTTTCCATGCCTGGAGAGAAAATAAAATAAAAAGAAAGAGAAAAGTGTCTGTCATATTTAGGAGTTAGTAAATGTCGTGGGCAGAAATGGACATTCATGCCCAATGACCATCGTGTGTACTGTGGAACAGGCGTTGGTAATAATGTACCCACTGTATGTCTGAATACACCCCGGCTTGCATACACTTTTCAAATGACGCCGTCTGGATCTTTGGAAGGGAGAATTTACATCATGTCCACTGTCATTCTCTGCGCTTGTAAATATTCCCACTGGGAAATGTGAATGGTTATATTCTGCAACACAGGCAGCAATGAATTCTTACTTACAAATGTATACCTGGGTCTTGATTTGATTTGATTTGATTTTAAAATATTGCATGCAAATTACTTATTAATAATAATAATAATAATAATAATAATAATAACATGAAGATAAAAAAATAAGAATAAATAGAATCTTAGAGAGGAAATGTATCTTTTATTATTACAAATTATATTGTATTATAATTTGGGTGTGCTACTTTTCATTAATTTATCAGACAGAATATACACACTTTTTGTCCTGAATGTGAAACATCCTTAGTAAACATAATACCAAATGTTAGTGTAAAAATGAAGTATAACACCATTATATCAATACCATCACTCTCTTCAGTAAGAGCTGATCCTATCATAGAGCGAGGGATGGATATTTAAATGTAGTATAATTAAATACAGATAAGTGAACACCAATTGACATTTAAGGATTACAAAAGTATACCATTAGTAGAGCTGTCACAAATCATATAATATATTTACACCGTACAGCAAACACTAGTATAAAATACAGTATAAGAGATTAGGTTTGAAATGTACATATAAAATGTTATTTTTTACATTCACCAGTAAAAACAGAATGAGTTAAAAATATACTTTTCTGAGATGGTAGAAGTTTAGAATGAAACAGATGCAATCATCATGATTTATCACATTTCCTCACAACTTTGTGTGTTCCCTGTAGGCCTGTTCTGTATTTTCATGTTTGTACAAATCATGTGCATTCAACTTTTACTGGCTATCCGAGCGTGTCAATCTCAGTAGCTACTTGCCAGAGGCACAGGCAGGGCAGGTACAGTGCATATTCACAGAGAGCTGGCATTTAAACATAGTGCTGTATTACCTTCAGACACCCACGCCTGCAAAGTAAACGTCTCCCGCAAATGAGGAAACAGCCCAGCCTCTAATGTAATAAATGCATTGTGTAATAAATCACTAATAATTTATCCCTGACTGTGCATCAGTCTGAAGCTTGGTGCTCAGCACGAGCGTCCTCGGCACTAATGCAGCGCTAATGCAGCGAACAAGGGGCTTGTTTTTATTAGCTAGCGTCCCACTGTTTGGATAATCTCTCGATTTACCAAAGCCCCACGTTGACAGGCCTCAACGACGAATCGCAAACCCCCACAGATGTCCAAACACTGGCTAATGTAGCCGGCGTGATCCGCGGAGATGGACAGGGAGATATGTGGAATCCATTTTGTCCATGTGAGAGGTTCTCACTCTGCTCAAGTGAGCAGGAAGTGAAGAAGATTTAGCTTCACCCAAGCTGTTCACAGAGACACTTACAATGTTTCACTGAGTCCTATTTGCTCCATCAAAATAGCGATCATGCGAGCCAAAATAACACAGTGAATTACTTCGACTACTAAGACTACTACTTACTTAGTACTACTTAGTACTACTGACTACTTACTATTAAGATGATTGGGACAAAACAACCTTCTGTGCGGTGCTCTCTGGAAATCAAGACATGTCAAACACGATAGCCATCAGTGTGTGTGAGTAGCGCGTGACCGTACGCCGGCCAAAGGCAAAGGGGGAGACATTTACAGTGGTAACACTGACTGTACTGCAGGGATCGCACTCCACTTGGCACTGACCTAGCTTAGGCACGGCCTACAGCATAGGCTAGCCTGTGCAGTGTCTTTTGCAAATGAGCTATACGCTAGTAGAACACATTTGTGCCCACATTTTGGATGGTGATTGAGTTGCAACAAGTGTGTGCCGGTGTTTTATGCTAACGGGGACATAATGAATACAATTTACTATAGAGGAAGCTGTTACTCAACATGAATGGAAGCAGGTGCAGCACATCAGCGAGAAAATATCCAGATCTAGAAGTTCTAGAAATCTGAGCTACAAAGACGTTATGCAATGGATTCTTTGCCACCTCTGTGAAATGAATCCATTGTACAGTACAACCAGCACAGAGCTTTGCACACAGACATTTTGAACTCAGGCAGATGCAATACAAGTGCAATATATGCATCTTTACCAATCACATGCCCCTTTTGCCATGCGGTTGCATCAATCTGATGAAGTTTTGTTCATTCTGACTCCACACCTCTACCGCTTACAATTTACCTCTAGGTGTGGCAGGAGGCTTCCTAAATATATGCTGTGGATATACTGTAAGATATGACAGCTAAATGGAAAATAATATTAAAGCCAAAACTGGGGGGAAAAATCAAAGGACACCAAAATTTCATACTGCACGTCGACATAAATACATATTATTATCACTCAAATCTGTTAACCACACATATCCAGAAGGGTTCTAATGGTTACTTTCCACCATCTCTGCTGGTCAGAGGAGGGGTAGAAAGGGAGATCTGTGTGTGTTAGAGGCCTCCAGTCAGCTCATTGGAATGGTTGATGAGTTCACACCAAGCCGGCCGGCCTACGGTGATGATGGGATGGCTCTTAATGTAGACAGCCATAAACACAGCGGACCACAGCTAATGCTGAGAGGCTTCTCTGTGTATCTCACACTGCACAAACTGTTTTGATGAATCGCCCGACCCCTGACCCTCATCGGTGACGGATGACGCTTGGGAAGGCGTGCGGGGGGAGGGGGAGGGGTATATGTTACCAGAAGGCAACGGAACCAGCGGCCATCCTGTTTGGGAGACGAGGCTGACTATTGCTTCATCATTTTTTTGGGATGTGATTCCCATCTGGCACGATGCTAGCGGAGGAAACCGTCTTAAATGTGTTGTGATGCAGGGAGCTTAGCATTAGTCACGCGATGGGTTTGAAAGGGGTGACAAATAACCCATACAATGTGCGTTTGGACAAGGAGCAACGGGTGCTAAGTTAAGCCTGAGATAATGCAATGCTAACTTAAAAGCACATTTTATGCTATATTCAGGTATGAGTATAGACTCAAAGTGGACAGAAAGTGAAGTAAATATGCCAGTATTTCAGTGTATGTGTGCGATACACAATCAGTTATCATGAAATATAAACTTTAGTCCGTCCATATACTGTACTGTAATAAAAGAACTCACAACATATCAGACATTGGATTTACTGGGCTAAAAATTATATTTAGTGTTTAGATTCATTATTTTATTATACAATTCATGATAATTTGTTTTATTAGAAATTGTTTTCATGCAATAGTTATTCAAATTAAAAAATACATATTTCACACACGCACGCACGCACGGGCACACACGCACACGTGCACACGCACACGTGCACACGCAGGTCATCTCCTCTTGTCACACAGGCTTTTTGTGAACCTGACAGTGGAAAATCTGAGCCTTAGCCTCGGTTTGCTCTTGGCATTTTGATTTGTTTGACAGGGAGAGAATTTTAACAGCAGGGGGGGAAATATGAAAAAATAACTGGTAATACTTTCAAAACACATTTTTCTTTCCCTCCCTTTGCTGTCTTCATGAATTTACGGCGGGTGTGCACGTGCACGTGTGTGTGTGTGTGTGTGTAGGTTGTTTTTAAATGCATGTGTCTGTGTGTATACTATTTGTGCACAAGCATGTATAAATCAGGATGTAACAATCTTTGTGAATGACATGATGGTCTAATCATTTGTCTGTGCAGCATAGAACAGGTTTGTTTCCATGTCTTAAGGGCTTTGGGCAGTTTCCCCCGCGCTCTGATTTGAGTGCATGAACCTTATTTCAGCCATCTATTTATTTATCTATCCATTCCATGTTATTGCTTTGATTCTCTGTGCCAGGGGTTATTTTGATGTTAATGAACATCTTAAACTTCTCCTTTTCAGTAACTGAACTTCTCAACGTAAACTCTCTCATTGCAGATGATGGTTCAGTTGAGGAACCCAAACATAAATCGGAACGCTGATTAACCATAACTCTTTTGGATAAAAGAGTTATGGATAATCAGTTCAACACCCCACAAAAAAGACAAAGGCATATATTGATGATTTTACCTTCTGAGCAAGTGTCTTTGTTATTTTTATTAATCACCATTATGTTTGGTCTTAAGCCATTCTTCATGCTACTGTGTAGCAACTGTTTATGAATATGTTCGTGTTCTGTTTCTGCATGTAGCCTTTTACTGAATAATATCAACAGTGGGGTTAGCTTTAGGGCTATAGGATTAATTGGGAAACTCTACCATTGACCCTATGGTTTCCCCATATAATAAATGTATTTTTCCACAGCAAGCTGGGATTGATTTATATTTAACAATACTGTCTGTCTGTCAACAGTATTTTAGTTTTATGTTTGAGGAAATTAGATGACCAAAGTTATGAGCAAACCTCTTGATGCGTAGGTGCGTTTAAATCCAACAAGTCGAACAAGTTTAGTGAATGCTACGACTAGTGCTATTCCTATTCCCTACTCCAAAGAGGCCGTCACCTTGAGACACCCACAGACGGCTGTCCAACCCCTGTCCAACACTAATACAGCAGACTTTTCCCTTCGTAGGGCCAGAATATGACATAGATATGACATTCAAGGTGTTACTTGCTCACGTAAGACCTGTGACTGTGAAAAATCACTGTTATGTTTGGACAAAGTTCAGGGAAATTAGCACTAGGGAAGCACTGATTGTACAAGTAGTGTTTCTACAGTGTGGCTCACACAGTAGCTGTGGCCTTTATTGGATGAGGCAGCAACGGCTAATGTATCAGACAAACCCACGGTGCAGCCAGTCACACAGATTTAATGACCATTCCGTATTTGGGTTGCAGGGGTTGAGTGTTGGCCATCATTTGTCTGCCAGAAACATTGAATCACACAGGATATAACCAGGCGGAGAATACACTGGCACTATTGTTCAACTTGTAAACATACACTGCAAACTCCAATACTAACTTCAGTTACTGTATATCAGAGGGAGTCTTACTTTATTTTGACCAAAAGCCATTTATTTATTAATTATACAGCACTATATTTTATTCTACTAAATATTAGTCATATAGGCTCATTTCACTTGGAGGTTGGGGGGTGAGCAAAGTATGTACATTTGTATAAATTGACATACCTACCCATTATGTGTTTCTCTATAGGTACAACTTTTTTTTTTTTTTTTACTTTTAACTTACAGTAAGGGGGGTTACAGTGCACCTAAGCTTTAGTGTTTTTAAAGAACACTAAGAGAGCGAGAAAGCGAGTGGGCGATAAAAGACGGGGTGACGCGGAGGAGCTGACAAGCAGAAGAAACGCTCAACCGAAACTTATACGGAGCAAGGAAGACGGGCGGCGATGAAAGCCGAAGGAGTGCGTGGAGGAGAAGGAAAGAAAGAAAGAACATACTGAAAACTGGAAGGAGGTGAAGGAGAGAGGTCTCAGGAAGGGATCGATGTAGAGTCTGTCCCCTGGGCAGCGTGCTAACGTGCAGCGTGGAGCTCAGGTGTCCAGTCGATGGCTGATGCATTAGGCTGCTGATACCCGCCGCTTTGGGTTCAAACACACATTTTCTTAATACAACACGAGCCCATTTCCCCCCCTCATTAATCATGTAACCTGATTACGACCAGAAAGCTGCCCTGAGTTCAGTTCTGCTCCACTCACTGCCTTTCATTTAGTCACACGTGCACACGCCCACGCACACACACACACACACACACACACACACACACACGCACACATGCACGAACAATCACATGCGTGCACACAAGCCCTTAATAGTTGCTCTTGTATTCTGACTCACATGCACGTAACCCCACATGTGCACAATGATATAGAAAGCACACAGACACAAATATTTTGAAAAGATGTGTACGGTAAAACTGTGCACACGCACACGCCCACACACACGCACGCACACACACACACACACACACACACACACACACACACACAGCATAAAGATATGTTACTTCAATGTCGCTGCGGTCAGAAGTGATTGCATCAACATGAGATTGATTCTCAGGCGGAGCTGTTATGATTACGGCTAAATGTAGCTTCTCGTCAAGCCAGCGAGTGTGAAACAGAGATGGACAGAGCAGATTAAACCTAATATCGCTGAGCTAATAGGCCATTTTAACGTGAAGTGAAAACAATTAAAGATGGGTCCAGCGACTGATTTCTCATACTGTTCTGTGATGGAAGATGGAAACCAAAAGACAATGGTAACACACATGTGTCAGTGTGCCAGCACATTGCATACACAACTGTATGCCAGACATAAACATAGTGACTTTAACAAAAAACATTATGAAACATTGCTTCAGGATACCAACAAACTTGGGGCTGTATGATTAACAGTAAAGGCATACATACTAAACAAACACACAATAGACAGGACAGAAAGAAAATATCAGAGGGTGAGAAAATGTATGACAGTTTTAAAAGGCCTTAATAGTTTCCAAAATGACACAAGGAATATACTGGCTAAGCATTTCTATAAAACTATTAACATCTAAAGAAGGAAAATATAAAACATGAAATAACAATATTCCCATCTGGAAGTGTGACAGAATAAATCTCAGGTGGAACGTTCAGCAAATTACCCCTCACTTCCTATCCACCTCAAAGCTCTGTTTGGATTTTTATATAAATAGAAACTGTCCCCCTTGCCTGCCTGGTCTAAAATAAAAAACACTGGAAGATAGAGGAGTAAATAAATGGAGGCTTTTTATGTTTTTACCGAAAACCTTGTTAGATATACAGTGAAGGCTGGTGTGGCAGAGCGGTCCTCCGAGCCATCCAGTTAGTGTTTCTCTGTTGACAGCTTGCCACTCTGAGAAGGCATTAGCGCAAGTTAAGCTAACAACAGCATCCTATTTGTGAGGCACCAAAGACCAGCCTGTCAAGCAGAGAGACTCCACTGGTGTGAGAACACAGGATGCTTGGCTAGAAGCAGGGAAACCAGAGCATGTGCGCTTTAATATATGTGTTTGTGTGAGTGTGTGTGTGTGAGTGTGTGTGTGTGTGTGTGTGTTTGCGATGATGTTTCGCATGCATTTATGTGCGTGTTTGTATGTGTGTGTGCGCATCTGTGTATATATACGTATATATATATATATATATATATATATATATATATTTATATGCGTGTGAGTGTGTGTGTGTGTGTGTGCGCGTGGTGAATGTGTGCCGGTGGGAGTCAGCAGTTCAGGTCAGGCAAGGTTTATATGACTGACACAGAGTCACAGATACCCCCGCTGCGTCAATCACCCAGCACACACACACACGCACACCATACGCACACACACGCAACACCACACTGATCTTTATCTTCCACATAAAACACAAATACATTAATCAGAAACGTGTTTTGGTCTATTGATAGCATGCATGGGTATTTATATTGCTGTCCTCTTGAACCGAAACGGCTGATCTCGGCCATATGGCTTTAATTAGGGAGAGGCTTTCATAAGAAATATGTTTTATATGTTTACTGTTCAAGAGGACCATGCATGTTATAATACTACCCTTAATTAATTAGTTAATACCCAGAGACATGATTTTTGCATAAACAAAATGAACTATTTCCATGTAAACTGTATATTACTTTATTTATTATTTTGTGGTATAAGATACAGTATTTTTAACATTTTACAGTAACATTCATTCATTATTTGAATTATAATTGTATTATTTGTATGTCGGTACATGTCTTTCGGTTGTGTGTACATTATGGCTGCTTTTTAGTTTATACTAATATGTTGTTAATGAAATATGTTGTTGAAGCCCCACATGTAAACAATTAACTACTTTATTTTTGCATTGCAAGCAAGCCTCATAACCAATGTTTCCCAAAATGTAGAAGTTTTCTAAAAATTCAGTTATATTTCCAGTTGTACTTCGCTAACAGGAGGTCCGATGTGGAAGTATAGAATCACAGTTTAACATACTGTCGTGTTACAGGGTGTTATGGAGAAGGCTAAATATTAAATTACCTGAAGGTATACTGTACATTTCTCTAACAAAGGCACAACGGTGCACATACAGTTGTCACACGCAAATACACCCCCCACACACACCTCACCCATAGCAAATACACATACACACACACGCACACACACATACATGTTCACGCACATACTGTACATGTATTTGTGTACACACCAACACACACACGCACACACACGTGCACACACGCACGCACACACACGCACACACACAAACAAACGCAGGGATTCTGTTTCAGTGTGTGGTGAGGACAACACACAGCTTTAGTGAGCTGTCTGCGTTGTTTCCTGTCAGAGATTCATCCCCACAGCTAACACAATGCCCCTGATACGGGATACTTACACACGCACACACACACACACACACACACACACAGTGATTGCATGTGGCTCAGGGCCTTCAGATTCATTTCCCCCCTACAAGACACGATACACACAAAGACTAGACACCCTATCACGGACACATGCATAACGAAAACCGCCATGCACACACAAGCATGCACATGCAGAATGAGCGCGCATACTGGCCTAATGTATTTCTGGTGACACTTTTTAGCATTAAAGCGTAACTGCACCCCAGCTCTGAGCCTGACTCCACCCACTGCACAACTTTGAATAATGCTCCGTAGTCAAGGAGATGAGTGAGGGGAGGGTAGGGGATGAGAAGCCCCCCCCCCTCATTAACACCAATTGATTTTGATGATGTACGAGTGGACCAAGTGGGCCAGGCAAGTCCTGCATTTTTAAGGGGATATGATTTGTAGAGCCATTTTTAGACCATAAAATCACAATTTGTATAAATGTTGTCAATATTAACACCAGTAGTTTTGTGTCTCATCACAGTGCAATCTAATTATTTAGTTTACAGCTAAAAAAACACAATTTAGGGTGCAGTTAAACTACATTTTTGCTTTATGAACCAGATATGATGATAATTACTGTACCTTCCTGGCACCATATGGCATCCCCAGTGTATTTATTAGAGAGACAATGTTTACAATGTGAGAATGTTTTCGGGGCAGCAGTGGGTAGACCAGGTAAACAGGTGATCCAGAAGTCATTGGTTCGAACCCTGCTAACTCCTCACCAAGTGTGGAGGTGTCCTTGAGCAAGACACCCAACCCTAGCTGCTCCCCCCGGTGGTGGAATGGGTGAATGTGAGGAAATACTGTTGGAGGAACTAGCGGGGTTCAAACCAGCAGCTTCTGGATCGTCTGTCTCCCCATTCTATTGCGCAACTGTAGCCCCAGTCAAAGCAAAACGTAAATGAGTCTTGCTCCATGCATTAGCCAATGTGTGTTCCACCAATATAACCCATTGGGGCTGCTGATCAATGTAATGGTAAGTGGCCCTCCTCAAGTAGCAGGCTAGTGTTAAGTTAGTTTGTGCAAACTGGCCAGCAGCACTTCACTTAAACAGCTGCCATCTTGTTAACATAGATTAACCTAACACAGTTGCTGCAGCTCAGATGGACAAATGGACACACACACACACACACACACACACACACACACACACGCACACAAATACACATGCACACACACAAGGTGGGCTACATGCCCAGATACACACCTCTTGGTTGACAATAGAAAGACACATGCACGCACGTATGGTTACGATCCTAATCCAGTGATTCTGTTTATTTGTTTGTTGCAGGACCACACACACACACACACACACACACACACACACACACATATTCTTTGTGT
>JAODUE010000007.1:876021-890774 GCA_027564755.1 Amblyopsis hoosieri
TCTCTCTCTGGTTTATGTGTTCTGAGTTTAATGTCTCTGCCTACACACCGGTGTTAAATACTGTTTTATAGTATCTGACCAACTCACCATCTACGCACAAACATGCCGGCACAAAAAGACTCTATCACACACAAATACACATCTTGGAATAATCAGGTGAATTATGGAGGTCGCGACGGAGAACGGCCTGTGTGAGCGGTGAGAGGTTGTGAAAACAGGGGGGTTGACTATTAGGGAAACGCGATCTGCATTCATCAGCCGCCGAGCCGCGGTAATAATCACGGTTTCAGATAGTGCCATGAACGCGGGGTCTCCGATCAGGGGGCTCTCTTGGTCTGATCAAGCTGATCAGGGGATACAAGTGGTTTACAAACATTGTCAAGGGCGAGACTTGGATCCCTGATTCGCCCTTCCTTGGCCAGCGCGCAGACCCGTACAGCCAACCGGTCGGGGTTTTACTAGCGCTAGAGGTTGTAGGTATGACTGACTGTGATTCGCCCTCTTCGCCAGTAAGGAAAGAATTAGGTCCCCATCCACTCAGTCTGAGCATCTGCAGGGAGGCAACGGATTTTAGTTTCTCTGTGGCCCCGGCAGTTGACCCTCGATAGCGACCCCACAAATACGTATACCGTTACCGCCCCACAAAACAAAAACAAAAAAAGGCACAGTCGTGTGTTTTAGACGGATGATATTAGAGTATAAAGGAGACAGTGAACCAACTGGAGATTAACATTACCAATATGAGGGAGGTCTCTGTAGCCTGTACAGCATGGTGTTTGTGTGTGTGTGTGTGTGTGTGTGTGTGTGTGTGTGTGATGTTAAATTAACAAACATATTGTTTGCAGCCCGGTCTACCAAACTGAAAAATGTCAAGCCAATTATTTGTCAAATATTTTAAATTGGGGGTTGTATAATATTTTTGATTAAATTGGGCCTCTTTATATTAAAATATGTATTTATTAGTAGGCCAATTCGTTTAAGTATTATTAAATGATAGGCGGTTGTTATTAATTAGGTGTATGTGTAATTTTCATCTGTTATGTGTTTGGTGTTTATAAAAGTGGATTTTGCGTGCGCGCTGTTATAGATACGATTTCAGTAAATCACTTGCTTGTTTCTCTCACTATCCATTTCAGGCGAGCCTCGGTCCCTTGGCGATAAACATCAGTCAAGCTAATGCTGTATAATACCTCTCAGAACTGTGCTTCAGGCGACACCTAAGTCAGTGTATTAAACAGGGAAAACACAGCACACAAACTGAGATTGGGGTCTTCTTGCAGGACTGCTGCTCTCTGGTGATCAACAGTTAGACTAATATGCTTCAAACAGGACGGTGAAATCTGTAACAAATAACTTATCCATGTCAGCATTCATTACATGTAAAATAAAACAAAAAAAAAAAAAAAAAAAAAAAAAAAAAAAAAAAAAAAAAAAAAAAATAATAATAATAATAATAATTCACTGTGTGGACATTTCTCGCACATAATTGGATCTACATTGTTTTTAAATACATATTGAAGTGGGTAGGAAAATATTAGTGAAAACTCGAATATAAATTCTACTGGAATTGATATTCGGGAAGTAAATTATTAAATCAACGAAACTGGGATTTAGCTCTGTAAATTGGTAAAATTCGTTATGTGCCGAATACTTAACCCATTTATCGACAACCTATGGTCACCAAACCTCAGAAGGCATCATACCAATAAACAATATCCACATAGTCTAACAACAGAAAAATCAACAATTATTACAACTCAATCTTCTGCGTGTTATTGCAAGCTGTCGTTCATTGCAAACATGCGCTTTGCAATTTCCCCATGAGATGTAATCTGACTTTGCTTTCATGTGGTGTGAACGAAATGTTTTTTTTTTAGTTATAGGCTAAGATCAGAAAGCTGTGTGATGAACGTTGTTCAAACAGGTCTGTAGGCTATAGGGAAAAGTACAGTGAACACGAGCGCCTGGAGGACACCGTTAAAACGATCTGTCAGTTTGTAGATCAAATGTTCCCAATGAGGTGATAAAAGGAGACCAATGGTCAATCTTTGGTCCAATAGTCAATAACTGACATGCGCGTCCACCCTGAAAGAAATACCTCATCAACTGCTATATTCTGGCGGCTCAAGAAATCTGATCTCATAAGAGCACATAATGATGACCAACGACAAATAACATGTAGTTGCGTCACTGTCATTTAAAAAATATAGCCTAGATAATTTGGCTCACCGATTGCCGGTTTCTCTCCTCTGCTGTAGCTGCTATGCTCATCTCTCGTTCCTCAAGTACTCCTATTACCCTCCTCTCCGACCCTGAACACACACCTCATGTCGGCTAGCCACGTGCACCTTCACGATAAATCCACTTTCTACATACTGACGCAACACGCATGAATATGATTGTTATTTTAGCCGCTGCTAAACACTAACAATATATTAATTACACTTACAGAGTCAGAGATCTATTATATTAAGGGATTGAATAACTTGAGAGTATTGTTTCTTAAATCAGCAATCGTATTATGGTATATAGTCTTATAGTTCTATAATAGTTGCAATAGCCATTAACTACTCTCTTTGGAGGTTATAAATCCAGATATTATGTCAATAAAACAAAAACAAAAAACACAGGCCTAATTCTAAGACCAGTCAACTTATTAAGATTTAAGAAAGTTTAAGATAACAGACTATTTTAATGAATGAAGAAAACGTAGTATATTTAGAAGACACATGAAGCTGGCCCTGTGAGACGTGTTTTGGAGTATAGTGCGCGAAGCAGAGTGAACGGTGCGCGCACGCGTCCGGCGCATACTGCGCTCTAGCGCCATCCCTCCTCCTAACTGTGGAATCACTGCGTGCCTCCTCCTCGAGACCCCATTGCTCTTCCTTGTTTGGCTGCCGGAGGTGTCTGTCAAAATGATTTGGAATAGGAACAAAAAAAAAATGTTTTAGAAGAAAAACCGGAGCAATAGTTGTACTGGTGGGCGGGTTTCTGTGGAAGAGAACAATCGGATTGCCTAGCCAGGGAGCCACCTCAAAGCGTATCAGGTTACTTTGAGTGACAGCGTAACCATGGCAAATAATTTGACTAAAACTATTGTCTTATCCTCACCATCCCCGGGTCAGATAACCGACCAATCAGAGTTCATATAATCGCTTTTCTTGCCAGCTTAGAATAATATTATTAAAACGAGCCAGCGAGCCTACTCTCTGGGAGTAGGGTATGTTGAAACGGTATAGAAAAGGTGGAAGAGAGCAGTGGAAGGACTAACAGCTTTCTCTCTTTCTCAACAACTTTATGAGAAATGTCATCCGGCGTTTTATGTGGCTGAATGGGCTTGAGTTTTTCCACATTACGCGACTGGATATTACCCCTCGTCTGCTTTGAATTTTACCCTTTTTTGGGAGCTTTTTATACCCATGGACTTATGTCGGGCATTCGTTCGGTTTGATGCCTTAGCCTATAGCCAGGATTGTCCTAGTGCGCGTGAAAGAGGAGTCGGGTGGAAGTCTAAGGCATAACATAACCTGTTTGTATCGGTTTACTTCGGAGTCATGTCTATGCTCCCGACGTTCGGTTTTACGCAGGAGCAAGTCGCATGCGTCTGCGAGGTCCTTCAGCAAGGCGGCAACATCGAGCGTCTGGGGCGCTTCCTCTGGTCGCTGCCAGCATGCGAGCACCTCCACAAGAACGAGAGCGTCCTCAAGGCGAAGGCCGTGGTGGCTTTCCACCGGGGGAATTTCCGAGAGCTGTACAAGATCCTGGAGAGCCACCAGTTCTCGCCGCACAACCACCCGAAGCTGCAACAGCTGTGGCTCAAGGCGCATTACATCGAGGCGGAGAAGCTGCGAGGCCGTCCGCTCGGCGCCGTAGGGAAGTACCGCGTGCGGAGAAAGTTCCCGCTGCCCCGCTCCATCTGGGACGGAGAGGAAACCAGCTACTGCTTCAAGGAGAAGAGCCGGAGCGTTTTGCGGGAGTGGTACACGCACAACCCGTACCCTTCCCCGCGGGAGAAAAGGGAGCTGGCCGAGGCGACGGGGCTCACGACCACGCAAGTCAGCAACTGGTTCAAAAACCGACGCCAGCGGGATCGCGCGGCAGAGGCGAAGGAAAGGTACGAGCTGAAAATACGCTTCTTCCTCTTCTTCTTCTTCTTCTTCTTCTTCTTCTTCTTCTCCTCGTTCTCCTTGATTCAGCTACGTTTGTCGTAATTATTCAGCTCTGTAATTTAGGGATAAATTACAGACAAGTAGTAGTCTAAGTTTAATTCAAGGTTATAGCCTATGTCTTTTAGGCTGTACTTTCAAATTGCTGCCAAAAAACACAAAACAGACGGTTTGCAGTTGTCACTAACGTCAATAAACCATCTAGATATTATTTAAGTTACTACATGAGTTAGTCTTGAACAACTTCCGTGTAAACAATGGATCGTGGTCATAGTTCAAGTTGCAGGCATTTAACTTATCAAACAATTGACCACAGGCCCAACTATGTTATTTGTGTATTATTTTGCTGTGATATTAGGTTATATGAGTGTATTACAAACATTCCAGAAGCCGTTGGTAGACGTTGAAGTGTATAAATGGCCCAGGCTGACGTGGAGAGCTGTACAGACGGCTGCAGTCAGGTGTTAGACGGGTTAGGTGTCTGCTTTCAGACAGGCCACTAACTAATTCGAGTTGAAAGCATCGCGTAAATCATGTTTCACCACTGATGATGTGTAATAGTAAAATAAATGGATTATTATTATTATTATTATTATTATTATTATTATTATTATTATTAATTTTGAATAACTGTAGAGCCAAGAACAAACTGAATTGTTTATTGATGTTTGCACACTGTTTGGATGACCCAATAGTCTAAATAAATTTAAATAAAGCGTCACCATCTTTATAAATTATGTAATGTAAACATGTTCTATACATAACTATTTTCATTGTTTGTGTGTCCATAGGCTACTTACATCCAAAATACTTGTGATATGAGTAAAATAGGCCAACTATACGTTTGCACTGCAAGAGAGAAAATACACTGATTTGGATTCATTGTAATAGAGTTATTACTACCAATGATTACTTTATTGTTAATATAAAGATTGAGCTATACATTTGCGTGCGTGCCGTGAGAGCATTAACATTAGTGTACAGTCGCGCACGTGTGCGTATATTTCTGTATTCATTCTATTAATTATATGACATTCCCACAATTTGCATCAGTGTTCTGTGCTATTATGTGTTAATATTTTGGGGAATATTTCAGTGGGCCTATTGCATTTCAGATAGGAATGTTTAATAGTGGAGTATATCTTAGCCTATAACATCTCTTGTCGTAAGTTGTGTGAATGTGTCGTGTTTTATCTTCACAGAGAAAACAACGAGAATTCCAACGCCAACAGCCACAACCCATTGACTTCTTCCATGAATGGAAATAAAACTATTTTGGGTAGCTCGGACGACGACAAAACTCCCTCTGGGACGCCGGATCACTGCGCGTCCTCGAGTCCGGCCATGCTCCTGGGCCCAAACTCCGGGATGCAGTCCTTACACGGCCTCGCACCGCCGCCTGGGCCGAGCGCCATCCCTGTGCCCAGCGGAGAGTCTGTGCACCACCACCATTCAATGCACCACGAGACCATACTGAACCCTATGTCTTCTAATCTGGTGGACCTTGGCTCTTAAAGGGGAACGTATAGCTCTCTATTACGGAAGAGCAAAACCAGCTTCAAGCACTTGCGGAACTATACACAGGAAGGACATACTGAAAATGACGCGCGCACACACACACACACACACACACACACACACACACACACACACACACGTACAGATGGTGATGCGGTTTTAGGGCGCATAGGTAAAAAAAAAAAAGAAAGTATTTTACCGGAATGTAATGCCGTAACATGATATATTGTTGACAACAATAATAATAAATTGTCTTAATTCTTGTTACTATTATCGTTATAATTTTAGGGGTTTAGATTTATGAGCAGACTCGAAAGAGTTTTTAAATGGCACCCCGGCAAGTTTTTGTTTACATTTTGGGTTTTCAAAGAAAGCCATAAGCAGTTTTATTTTATTTTATTTTATTTCTGGGGTACCGTGTTCAAGTGTCTTATATCACATCAGTCGTCTACAAGGAGAAGAATATCTTAATCTCTTGATATTATTATTTGTATCTTTATTTGGAAAAGACTGCATGTAAACTTTGCGATAAATAATAAAACATAAACAAATCGATTTACCTATAGTTTCTTATACCCTTTACAATAAAAGAGAAAAAAATACATGTGTTAAAACGAGAATTTATTTGATTTATCATTAATTTATGATGACAATCTTTTTCAATTGTCATGGATGGAAGACTGCAAAATATTTATTTTGCAGTCTTCCATCCTTGTTTCTAGGCTATGATCCCTGAAACGTATATTCATTTGAATAATCAAATATGGCTTTAGAAGGGATAAAATGAAGTATATAGCCCAATATTCATAAACTCAATTTAGCCATTGTGAACAAATGGGCAGTATATTCCACATGTTCAACAGCAGCTTTATATGTTGTTTTGGTTGTCAGTTGATAAAAAAAAGTATTATTATTATTATTATTATTATTATTATTATTATTAATAATAATAATATTAATTTAACCGGCGCATTACCCATACAAGCAACGTCTACGAAAACAGATATGTCCACGAGGTATAGGCCTATAACGGGTTTGGTTGTTTTAATTACTTCATATTATCATGGACATTTTTACGAGATACTGTATAGTGCATGACGTTGAAGCTATGCAGGCGACTGTAATATGTTGTAGGCCTATATGCCTACTACATTACAACTACATCACGTGGTTAAACTCCCATATCTATCATGGGATTTAGAGAGGCGAAGGACCACATGTTATAATCAGGAAAATTAGATGCGTTACTAGTAAATAAAGTATACAGGACACCTTTGACTCACAACTTATGCCTCCCCTTAACGAAGGAGGGTATTGTCCATTACGGGAGGGCAGTCTGATGGACTGACATTATCTATAATCTAACCATGATCGAAGGAAGTCTTCCCGAGAACAACGAAATATCCTACTCGAGCTCGCCCCCCTTAGCGATTTTATAATTCGATTGTTCAAACAAATTGTACAGTATCCGATGAATAGGCCAATGGAACATGCTGGAAATCTAGACGTGGACGATTTCCAGTTAACGATAAATGCGTATATATGGCGATGTTGTTTAAAAGTGTCCGCTCAAGCCACGTCTTGTACAAACAGCTCTCAACAGCTCTCAGTGGTAAATGAGGCGTGACGCGCCATTATCGTCAAAGCGTGTGCAAAATCATGCGCGCGTCTCCAACACGGGCCCTTGATGTTCAAGTGATGACACCTTATCTTTCCTCGGTTCGCTGAAGGGAACAAAAGTGCCGTAGTGTTCACGGAGGCAAACATAAAACTGGAAACGTGTGTTGAAAGAAGACACTTTGTTTGAACAGCTTCGTCCATGCAACATCACCATACACTTCACGCCCCCCTCCCCCGCTCCTTCCATCCCCCACCCCCATACACACACACACACACGAACTCTGAGTCCGGTGTGTAGAATCTGATACAAAAAATAAAATAATAATAATAATAATACCGTTGACTTATAGTCCACAGTTTTCTTTATATTCGTTCTTTCGCACTTAAGTGTCAAGGCTAAGATTATACAAAACAACCTACCCTTACGCCCGTTCGGCATTGGGATTTCTTGGTCTGTCATCTGACCGTTTATAGATTAAACGTAAAATGCATATGTTCAAGCTTTTTGAAATTACGTTTAACACACACTGTGTTTTCACTGCTAAATATCAACCCCGTCGATTTTAGTTCCCTGTTCTCAGGTCAAATTACACAGCGCAAGAGCCACACTTAATAATCAGAATCGGATAAGGGCCTATTCAGAAAAAAGTGTGCCATTCTGTGTCAGGCATAATAACAAATGCAGTGCTTTTACAAAACCAATTCTGATTCCAAACCATCTTGAGATTTTAACCTGCATGTCGTTCCCTCCCTCTTGCTCTCATATGCAACCTGAAATGTGAACTTGAAGAGTACTTGTTGTGAGGGCTGTATGTGATCCCGTGGAGGGCCAGTGAGCCTATTAAACATTCTGGGCAGAATATCACAGGAAAATGTGCAGGGAAGCGCGGGGCTAACAAGAGCAGTTGGCTATTGGCACGTTGATTTAATTTGGGCTGGTTGGAAAACTAAGCCTATTATGGGAAAGTGTGTGTGTGTGTGTGTGGGGGGGGAATGTTAACAGATAGTGGAATAAACAACTGGAGGAAACATGATTGTGATTTTCGTGCACAGATTAGTTTAATTCTCTTATATAGGCCTGTATATGTTCAGTATATGTTCAGTATATGTTCAGGAACTGTCTGTGGTTTGTATGCATGCCATAAATTGATTTGTAGCCTTGTCAATTCACCGCGGGACAAGGCTGTAATAACACTATAAGTGGTCGATATCAACGACAAAGATGTTATTGGGGTTACATGCTGTACATTGCACGGGCAACTAACAGCAGTGTCGGCTACTGGCTTCCCAAATTTCATGCAGGTCAATTTTCTTTTTTTTTCTTTTTTGCGTGTGTGTGTGTGTGTGTGTGTGTGGGGGGGGGGGGTCATGTGTGCATTCACAAACATTATAATCTGATTGCTAAACATGGGTACCCTATTTCTGATGACTTGTATGATACTTAGTATAATTAACACCGTCGCCATAAAAACAAATAGCCTACATTCCAACATGCAACACAATCTACATTCAGGTTCTGATGTGCTTTTTCGCGAGAGTTAAGTCACCTTTTGGTATCGTTAGACAGAATAGTTAGATTAAATTATTGTTTTTGTGTTACACATATCTGGACTCTGACGTTTGAGCCATGTCTTATTAAACAATGTTTAGACAAGTATATTTATTACAGTATTAATTAACGGAACATGTCGGGCTAAGTGCATATATGCTTATACATACTTTGCACTAATAATAAAAAGCGTTTACATCAGTTGGCAAAACAAAACAAAATGTATATATTTTTAAAACAATTGATTTATATTAAATAATTTAATATGTCCTATAATATCATATTATATACTTACACTGTTTATTACATAACTGAGTAATCTATTAATCAGTTATTAAAGTTACCAGGCTCCATATAGTGTAGCTGTTCACTGATTTAATTACATTTTCTTAAATGTTGTCTATTTTTAAAGCCAACAACAGCACAGTAACTGTTCATTTCAAATATGCCCGATTACTAAAGTAAGCCACGTTAGTGCATAATAGCTGTATTTATGTCTAATTGTAATATAATTGAAAAAGTTCAATACACTATTTTATCCAAGAACAACAACAATTTCACAGTTTATCATGTTGAAACATGAACTGAACATGAAACAGAATATGTGGCTAAGATGTCAGATATTCTCTGATTTCTGATTTTAAAAAATTAAAACAAAACTTTTATTGGCATAATCATCTTTGTAACGAATACTCAAGAAAACAGTGAAATAAACAGAGTCTGTTTTTTAAGACAAGAATGGGCTTCCATACTCACAATAAATTAACAGGTATACATGTTTTGCTAAACACTCTCTGATCTTAAAGATTTGGGTTTTGTTTTAGTTCACTTATTGTCTGAAGGATTGCACGCGGAATTAATGTAGTCAACCCACTATTTTATTGAACTAAATCTGACCCTTTTTCTGTTTGAGTTTGGTTTCGAATTACAACAAATTGTATTGGCTGCAATATCTACAGCCATTTTGTAGTTAAAAATACAATGGGGAAACTCAGTCTTTTTGTTAATTTAGCTCTTGAAACAGTAGGAGGATAGTAGAGCCCAGACTGTACGAGAAACAGGAGAGTCACTTCTGGCAGGACTTGATGTCAAGCTGCCATAACAGAAGAGTTATGCGTCCAGCAGGTGGCGTCTCAGCCACCTGCACAAGAGTGCATTTCACCAACTTAGAGTAATAATGTTCACAGAGCAGCGGAAGACTGTCTGTTTACTTTGTTAAAATCATAAATGCCCTTAGACAAAATATACGTGCAACCTATATGGCAGATGGACATGTTCCCCTAGTGCACTGGTATGTTTAGAAAAGGCAAAGAGTAGGCTATTGCATAGGTTATATGGTGACACAAGTGTATAGACCCGTCAATTACCTCTCAGATAGTTTGCAATGCAACTCAGCATTGAATAAGTATAGTATGATAAAGTACAATTTAGTTAATGCATGTACAAACTGCTGCTTTGTTAATAGGAAACATTTATCAACAAAGTAGCCTATTTAAGATTAGTTGAGATATTGTCAGGGAAGTCATGGCATAACCTGAAAGGTATTGGTTTACAGCAAATACAGCAAAGGAATATTATAATCCTGCAGTCACATTAAAATCAGATTAAAAACAAATAGTATGTGGCCTCACAAGAGTAAGAACTGTTAAAAGGGTGTTGAATTGTGTGAGATCAACTGATAATTAAATAGTTTGTAATAACACAATGTCACTTTTATCGCCCATGTTCACCAATTGCTCCTTCTTTATCATTTACATCAAGTCACCGATGACACTTATTGTGATATTGATCCCTCAATATTTGTGCATGTATTTGAATATGGCTTCCACATATACTGTACATGTTTTTCCATGAGCTTTTCATTTGGGAGCTTTTGGGGTTTGTACACTGATTCTGCCTTTCTTTGAGAATTACACAGTATTTTCAGTGTATCGAGTACATTCCATATAAAAACAAGAGAGAGATAGAGAGAGAGAGGGAGAGAGAGAGAGAGAGAGGGAGGGGAGAGAGAGAGAGAGAGAGAGAGAGAGAGAGAGAGAGAGAGAGACCATCGTGCAGTGTGCAATGTTCTGGAGCATAAGGTCACCTGGCTGGTGATGAATTCCACCACTGCTGTACACTCCTGAGGCCTAAGACGAGGGGAATTACATTGTCTCTGTCCATTGTGACGTGAATTGGGTCCAGTTACAACACTACTGTAAATTCCAAGATGTGGAGAGGGACAGAGGGTATTTTGATCGCATTAGCTTCACCACGATGGCTTTTCCAGCTATTGTCACTTGACACCATTCCATTAAATCTGTCCAGAGCAAAGATTAACTACACCACTCTTTATGTGTTCACTGCATTTGCTCTGCGGATGCAGAGGGGCAGGTTAAATCATGCACACAAATTTAATGGCGCTGTATTGTATGTTAAACTGATTTATTCATTTCTTGATACAAGCTATGGAATGCAAGTCGAAAATGGTAGATTTATCTAACTGTAAAAATGATTCCATTCATTACTTTTTCCAGCTAATGATAATTGCAGTAACATACTTCATGGCTCCTATAGTTGGAAAAGTACATTTTATGTTATAGGCTACATTATATTGCCTTACCTAACTTGAGTTCAGTATTGATACACATCCTACAGAATAGGCTTCTTTTAATGCACTTTAAATGCTTGATTTAAAAGATACATCATATTATTAGCTACTGTATGTATGTTTGACATTCTTAATGCCATTATGGTTAATTGCATTTACATTGACAGCATTTAACATATGACTTTCATTGTCTTGAACAATACTAATATAACAATCACTGGAATACTATTTGTGTTAGACAAAGAAATGCAGAGTATATACTATAAGCACTGTACCCTTATGTTGTTTGCATGTAAGATGCAGGTGGTCTTTAAATATAGAGTATGGCAATCACAATACTACAATGAGTGAAAGAAATAATGCTATAGCTACCAGAAAAACAAACACTCAAATCACTGGACACATTTTAAAGAGTGTTTGTGTGTGTGTGTGAGCGCGTGCATGTGTGTTCTCGTTTTTGTGACAAATGGGGACATTTTTATGAATACACACCTACAAAGTGAGGACTCTGTCATGAGTCCTCATTTGTGATAAAAACGAGTATGCGTGTGTGTGTGTGTGTGTGTGTGTGTGTGTGTGTGTGTGTGTGTAAAAAGTGACATCACTGTCCCCTAATGCACCATACAGTAGATGGTGCTGTTTGATGTTGGTGTGTTGGTGTAAACACTCTTCAGTACAAGGGATGTGTCTCTGTTTGTCAGATGGTTTTCTCAAATACAACTCTAATATGTAATGATTTGATACGATTCTGCAGGTAAGGAATTATAGATAACATATGTTGAAATGACCATTTGACTTTCCACATTATAAGATTGTTTTGGATGACATTAATATCATTAATATATAGTTAATATGTAACTTTCCATTCGCTGCCATTTATACTACAGCTCCGTACACTCATTCTTTCTGAAGGCAGCGGCGACAGGGTATCGAGAAATCACTGGTTTGAACCGCGCTAATCCTCACCAAGTGGAGGTGCCCTTTAGCAATACACCTAACCCTATACTGCTCCTGGTGGTCAGGTGGTGCCTTGCAAGTCTTACACCCCAACTGGTGTGTGAATGGGTGAATGTGAGGCAATATTGTGGCCAGAAGGTTAGAAGAGCACAATATAAATGCAGTCCCTTTGCCTTTTGAAGATGTGATGCCATTCACTATACATGTAACGACTCTGGTTCTCTGAGAAAAGTCTGCTATAGTGAATCAGTGACGTGCATGATCGTAAACATGATGTAAGTAAAGAGAATATATCTAGAAGGCTGGAGAAATATTGTTTATATTTTAACAAACTTCTGCCCTCAATGCCATAGGGCGCATGGCACTATCTTGCAAAGTGCAATTTCTGACTCCACCGTTGCACTATTTGTTGTTTCCAGGAAATTTAAGGTTATTCTTCATAATTGTGTTGTGGGCTTGTGAAGTACGTAAGCGCCCTCTAATTTAGATCAATTAATGTTTGGTTTCGCTTGTGTACACTGTATAGTAGGAGTGCCTGATCCTGCACTCCGCAGGCCTGGCTATTTCCTTCTAACACACCGACGAGTGCAACCTGCTCAACTGCTATATGCGTGTATGTGCGCTTGTACAGAATGTGTATGTCATTTATTGAAATTTTTGCTATATGTACATGTACATGATGTCACGGCGATGTAAGAACACACTTGCTCAATGAGTTCAAAAATAATAGTTTAATACAAAACTTAACTGCTGACAGCAAACTCACAAACACAAACAATATTATAGGAAACAGGGATCTAGTCTCCAGCAGGTCTGTTCAACTCAAGACATCAGAGGAATAAACACAGGAGTATAAGAAGAGGTTTCTAAACGGCACCAGGTGAGTTACATTGCAATAATGAGGGCAAGTATCTGTTGCTGCTGGCTGCTGGTGAAGCCGGGTATGACACGTGATATGATTTACAGTGTTTGGCTATACTATATGTGTGTAATTATTGCTAGGGGGAAAGATCAAAACATAACATATTTTAACAGCCTATAGGCAAACAGAAAAAGGGGTTTGTATCCTTTGAATCCTTCTAAAAAATAGAGGGTGCTAGGTGGATATACAGACTAGGCTAGGGGCTATAGGATAGTCTTTTGCATATGTTTCATCAACACATTGACTAGATCAACCTGTTTAACTGTTAATGTGTGTGTCTCTGTGTGTTGCATGTTATGCATATTTATTTATGTATGTATGTATGTATGTATAAATACTTTTTTTTAGCTATATCATTATTGCCGAACAATTCTTGATTATTATACACAAGACAATAGGTATAGCTAGAATCTATCATAATTAAGCACATCATTACCAGTCATTTAAAGGGAGTATTTGCTACGAAGATGTCAGATATTCCAAAAGGTGTTAACAACAATGAATTCTATAAGATTACAAGCATTACTCATAGCAACATAAATGGTCATAAAAATACAAATATTTGGCGTGCAAAATCAGTAAATTGCTTTGGATGGCATTTCAAATAACATTTTTTAGGTATGAAGTAATCTAAAAGTAATGGAAAGTAATCAGATCGTTAATATAGGTTATCTAAAATTATGTTACTGATTATAATTGTAGACTGGTAACTAGTAACTGTAATTAAAGATTACATTTAAAAAGTAAACAACCCTGATGTCATAGTATTGTAAAACATAATATTGATTCTTTATTGTACTTCAAAACGTCTACAAATCTATTGTATTCTACTATTCAGTAGATTGCTTATGTGAAAGATGTAGATGTCTCTGTTCATATTATTTGTTTTGTTTGTAAAATATGTTTTTGAATACATATTGATACATTTCCCATGTTGAGTTGAACACTGCTGCCACCCAGAGGATGCAATGTATATGTGCATGATAATGCATGATAATGCAGGCAGGTAGTTTATATATCATAAAGAACGTGTCCACACAACAAATGCAACAAGTCAGAAAGAGGTGTGAAGGAACTGTCAATCTAGCAGGCTCTGAACATGCACACACATTCTTAATAGTTTTTTATAAGAAACATTAACTCTACATATGTGCGGAAAAATCCTTTCCTAAAGGGTCTTTAAATGTTCCACTAAAATAATATAATCTATCCATGGTATAAAATTGTGTAAGCTATTTAAAAAAGATATATATATTATTAATATACATTTTTAACAATTGTGCAACAACATTTACGATACAATACAATGCAATATAATACGATACTACAATACACAGTGTCCTGTCACTCCTTCACCCTCTCCCCCCCCTCTCTCTCTCTCTCTCTCTCTCTCTCTCTCTCTCTGTCTCTCTCTCCCCTTCTCGGCACAAT
>JAODUE010000007.1:893913-921413 GCA_027564755.1 Amblyopsis hoosieri
TTGTGTCTCTATTTTTGTCTCTCTTGTGTCTGATTTATATTTTCTCTCTATTTTTTTTCTCTTTATTTACACACACACACACACACACACACACACACACACACACACACACACACACACACACACAGATTACTCCTTGCTAAATTCTTTTGTCTTGTGATCCATATTTGAGTTGACAGATCATGAACACATGCTCCCCCGCCGAGACCCCATAGCAAAGACATACCTCCTGCACTTACAAATAGGGCCTAACTGTTCTTGTTCTTCATGCTTACAGCTGGAAGAAATAATTGCTATTTACAAGGGCGCGTTAATTTGTCTATGGGCTTCTTTGTTAGATTTCAAACCTGGGTCATGTGTATTCGTTTTATAATAATGCATCATTGATGAGAGGCAGAGGAGACTGTAAAGGTTAATTGTTTGTAGTTGCCCTAATTTGCCATTAGTCCGTCAAAAACTAATTTCTTACTCGACCGGGATAAGTTATCTTCCTATTTACTTGTTATTTCAAAGATGGGATTTAATAGACGCATGTGTGAACACCGGGCAAACAGTCCATTCAATCCTTGTTTTATATTCATGACTGACTATCTGCCGTTCAGTCTTCTAGATAGCTTTAATCCCCGTGTCCTCTTTAGCGATAAAAATGCTCTTCAGTTTAGATTAATTTAATCTCAATAATAGCCTGGATTTGTCGCAGCCAATAAAACTTGTCGAGTATGGTGTGTGTGTGTGTGTGTGTGTGTGTGTGTGTGTGTGTGTGTGTGTGTGTGTTGGGATAAGGGTGTTGATATAGATCAGGGACTGGCCGGTGGTGGGGCCGTGCCATGGCTCTCTCTCTCCACCGGGTTCTCGGTGCTGGCCCTATAGGCCCTATCTGTCTCGAGCAGGCCGATTTAAGACCCAGAATCGTCTTACACAGATTTGCTTCTACCAATTAGCTCGTGTCAACACTTGGAGATCGCTTGTTTCAGCTATGGCTGTTTTCTTGAGGTTGTTTGCATCGTGGCTTCATTCATATTAAGTTAATAAGTTCTTCGTAGTCACATTCAGTAATAGGCTATTTAAACGACTTTTTTTTGTATTTTGTGGAGTATATCAATTTGGGAATTATTTAGTTTAAGGACAACACACATAGTAGGCCGAGATTGTTGCTATTGCATTGTTGTGAGAGATAATAGCCTATCACTAACGCAAGGACTATATGGCAACTGCCGTTACGTTAAATAATGGCATAATAATCGGATAGGCCTACTAATTGTTATTCGGGAATAATTTTTCACACATTTGTATTTTGATTGATATAGTATAATTTTGTTGCGGTGCAGTGTTAGAGTTTTACGAGTCCACTATGGCAACTACCGTTACGTTAAATAATGGCATAATAATCGAATAGGCCTACTAATTGTTATTCGGGAATAATTTTTCACACATTTGTATTTTGATTGATATAGTATAATTTTGTTGCGGTGCAGTGTTAGAGTTTTACGAGTCCACTGTCGGTAAACAGCCGTGACCAAACTCGATCCGTTTCACACTATTGACAGCATTGTCCATTTCTATTTGCGCGTCACACTCACATCTAACGTTTTTAAGAGACCCGATGATTATCCTAAATCAATAAGTATATGTCCTGGCCTAATTTCTAAATCAAAAGGGACGACTACTTAATATGTCACCTAAAACACTTTTTACTTTAAGTTACAGGGAACTTCAAGCAACGAAACGTTTCCAACGCCACGTTACCACTAAAACTATCCTTCCTGCAACAGTGTCCTGGCAAATCGACCATAGTCTGTAGCATAATTGGTTGGGGATTTAGATGGAAAGGCTGTTGGAGAGAAAGCCTTTTGGGGGGAATGGTTCTCTTCTGGGGAAGAAAAGCTCTTTTCAGTGGGCCACAATGGGAGATTGGGACAGGGGAGGAGTCCCCTCGTGATTAGCCCATTTAATGGCGCGTTTACTTAATTTCTGTATTCACTGGCAACCGTAAACAAAAGAGGAAACAGCACTCACAATTTTAAGTGCAATATGACGTTGACGTTTGCCATAAAATGTGCAGTATGTGCATGAGCGCGCATATAGCACGTTTTCATCCCTGCATATTGGTTAGGACAAACATAAAGCAGCGGTGAGCGTCGAAGACCAGGAGGTTATTATGGTTAGAAATCCAATAATGCAGCAATATGAACATGTGCTTGACCACTTATCAATGTTCTTGTCCGCAAAGGCTGGTAATAGGATCGAGCGCGTGTTGAAACAGAGAGACTAAGTGCAAGGGAGTAAGAAAAAATGTATACTGTATTTGATTTTTAGAAATGTATACATTAACATAATAACCACGCAATATAAGGAAACATTGAATCCTAATGTAGATAAGCGCTGTGAGCGAACCTGAAGGAAAACAAAATATACAGGCTACGACTTGAACGAATTCATGAAGCAATATTTCATTATTTATATTAAACCTCTTTTGCATAAATGTGACTGGTAAGTTGTCCCATCAACAATTCCCTTCACGTTAAGTATAGAAACAAAACAACCCCACCAACAAAAACGCCTAGAGCAGTTCGCCATACGTTTTGACAATTATTTTATGTAGGAACACCAAGTCAAGAAAAGTGGGAGAAGGGTAGAAAAACAGAATGAGGCGGGGAGAGCAATAATTATGTACAAGCATTTCTACATGTATATTACAGACCGGGAGAATTATCGCGTTATTTCAGATATACATAATTCAATATAAAATTTTGAAAATAAAAGCAATAATCTGATACAGTCATAAACGACCCCTAACACATTTCGACCATGTTAACCCCACACAGGCAGTTGTGTATTCTTTAAAAAAAATAAAAAGGAAAAAGGTGCTTACGACTTAAATGATTGTCTGATGAACATAAAGTAAAAAAAAAAAAAGGATTGCATCTTGTCTGTCGTATGGCGGCTGCATCGTCACCATCGTCACAATAATAATAGCTGGTCTTAAAACGGAGATGGAAAAAGGCGATGGACGATCTGCGTTTTATTCCCTCTGATCGGTGTTCCTCGTGGAAAATCTTGAATTCAGGTTAATTTCCCCCCGATTTAAAAACAAAAAAACATCATGCAAATATAGGCTAGTAGTATGGTGATGGTGTGTGTGTGTGTGTGTGTGTCTGTGTGTGTGTGTGTGGGGGGGGGGTGGTATGAAGGGGAATCGTGGGTCCTTTGAAAGCGCTTTAAAAAAAAGACGTGCTTTTATCTCTTTTTTATTTATATTTATAATCAATCGGTCCTTTTTTCATCCGCGATATTTCATAAGTCTTTTTTTTCTCTCTCAGGTCCATTTCCTTGTAAATATTTCTGTTTTTGTTTGTGTTTTTTTCTTTTCTCTCCGTAGCTATCATACATCGCACTCCGAGTCGCTGGACGTGACGGAGAGAATGGACGTGCCTGTGTCCACCCGCTCTGTCATACTGGAAACGCTGGTAGGACTGGGGGCTGTCGAGGGCGACTCCGCCGAGCTATGCGGAGTGAGACCGGACTCTGAAAGGGACCGCATACCGTTTGCTCCTATTGCTTGGTGCTGAAGCCTGAAGAGGGGGAGAGGAGGAGGGGTGGGTGGGGGACGAGGAGGGGAAAAAAGACATGGCAATTAGACCTGAGAATGTCCCCCTGAAAAAATAGGGTTCACACTCGCCTTTCTTTCTCTAGCGGGCCCCAGCCATGCTTTTATTAAATAGCCGGCAGACAGGAGCAGCTTTCAAGGCACACAGCGCACCGTTATTAGACTACCAAATGTGGAACCAATGTGACGTTTTTGTCAAAAGTCCCAATAATCGCGGTTATCATCGCCATTTTAAGGCTTCAGTCGTCTTGTCGTGTAAACATTTTATTTTTATAGTAAATAAAAATAGCTCTGCTACAAATCAAAGTGATATGTAGCGATGAGGCAATGTATTTTGCTGAGATATATTTCAGATTGGTGTAATATGGGTCTGTGTATGAATGGTGTGACGTCAGGGTCCAGCTTACTCCAATCACCCTAAATGTTTGTCTCTGATCCACTCATGATAATAACTCCATCACAGCGGGACGATGGTGCTCGGGAAATATATCTATTCATTTAGTAAAAAGATTAGAATATAATTCATATGTCTTATTTCTATATGTGGTGTAGCTTTCCAATCAATTGCAAATTTTTTAAATAATGATACACCAATCTATTTAATGAATATGGTTGATATTTTTAACTGTTTTTATACATTTTAATTTATAGGCTATAGTCTGGTAATATCAACAATGTTATAATTTCCTGTTTCATAACATATAGACAACAATATAGACAAGTATAGGCTAAGATACATGGAGTATTGGAAATTATTATAAAATTGTTATAATTAAAATAAAAGTGTAATAGTGTTAATTTGCTAAACAATATTAAGATATCTCAAAAATCCATGTTTGTTGATCGATTTAAATGTAGTAAACTATGCAAACTACCACATATCATGACAACTAGTAAACCTACACAAATAGCCTACAGATATTTTTTTAACAAAGATAGTATAGTCTACAAAACATATAGACCTAGGCTACACAAGGGCATAGCACTTATATCATACTGCATTTTTATTTTTAATGTGGTAGCCTAAACACAAATAAAGAAACTAATATTTACCAAAATCATAAAAAATATAAGAGTATTTATAGGGATTAACGTTCAGTGAATCTGCCCCTGGTTTAAACAATCACATTTATATTTTACAAATGTTAACCTTATTTTATTATAATTTCTGTATGAATATTTTCATGAATATTGTACATGTACATATTGTACAATAAACAGTTTGCAATTATAGGTTAATCATAAAAACATAATTCACAATTCATTCAAAAGAAATGGATAGCCTAGAAAACTGTTTAATATGTTTTCTCTTAACACATAATTGTATTTACGTAAAAAGACAATATTTAATAATCACTTAAGTAGTAACCTAAGCCTAACACATAAACGGATACTATGTTGTTCTTCCTTATTTCATAACAAAAATGTCGCCGTGCTTCTCCCTCCTTCATGCAAGAGCAGGCTTGCTTCCCGACACTCCAACTGTCAATAAGTTATATATTACGCCGATTGACAAAATCTAATTTCTCCTTGAGAAGATACGATATTAGAAAACGTTTGTAAAGCCTGCGCAAAGATTAATTACTGCACCAACCTGTTTTTCGCTGCCGCGGCTCTGTCTCGCTGCCGTCGGTTTTTAAACCAATTCCCGACCTGTGTGGGAGTGAGTCCTGTGGCTTGAGCCAGTTCCCTTTTCTTGCTGGGGTTCGGATACGGGTCCTGAAGGTACCACTCCCTTAGCAGACTCCGCGTCCGCTCCTTGAAACAATGCGTCTTCTGCTCGCCGTCCCAAATGGTCCGAGGCAGCGGAAACTTCTTCCGCACCCTGTACTTATCGACCGGACCGAGTGGACGCCCGCGGAGTTTCTCGGCCTCCTGGTAGTGAGCTTCCAGCCACATGGCCTGCAATTTGCCGTGAGAGTCCTTGGTGAACTTGTGATTCTCCAGGATGTGGTAGAGGTCTCTGAAATTCCCAGTGTGGAACGCCACTACAGCGCGGGCGCGAAGGATGGACTCGTGTTTGTTGATCGCCTCGCATGCTCCCGGCGCTACGGGCAGGGACCATAGAAAGCGGCCCAGCCGTTCGATGTCCCCGGTCTCTTCCAACGTCTCACAGACGCTCGCCACCTGCTCCGGGGAGAAGTTGAGTGTCGGTAGCTGAAACATGGACAAGTCTTCTGGCGACCTGGCGGTGGGAGCGCCGTTCGCCAAGACCAGAGGGCGATCAGCGAAGTTTGGCAGGAAGAAATGGGAGGGATAAAGCTCTAAAGGGGATCTGAAAACCATGGAAATGACCTGAGAGATAATACAAGTTATCGAGAAAAAGAAAAATACGGTAAGTAAAAAGATTGAATGATTCAATGGCTATCGCCTAATGACACCAGCCTCATAATATCTCCCCCCTAAATCCGCCGTGAGTGTAGCATTGAAACATTTTGTTTCCCTTTTCTATTGGTCTTCGTGGTGTCGTTGTAACGTTGTCATGGCAGCCCTGCCAATCACTGTCAAGCGTGCCAATCATTAGCCAGTACGTAGCGCACGGCTTTCACCACTTGTGCAGCACGCACGGGGGGTTATCAGAGCCTCCAATCTCAACACAACCCTCCCACCGCACAGCAATGCTCGCCTATCTGCTGAATGGAATGAGCAATTAGAGGGTGGAATATTATTGCGATCTTAACGAGGCTCGTTAAAGCTAAAGAAGATACGTAGGCTAGAGATGCTTAGCAGACACGAGGCGGGAGGAGGGAGGAGGCGGACGAAACTTGGACAACCTATGGCTGCAACATATGGAGGCTTTGAATAGAACCGAGTCAATCTGTTTCTCCACAGTTTTACTGGCATTTTTGTTCACTTTGCATTTGTTCTATCTCTCATGCGTAAGGGTAGCGGGTCTGCTTTTCGTAAGGTCATTCCTTTAATTGTATATCATTCTGTTAACGTTCAAAAATTGACGCACATCTGCTGGCTATTAACATTTGGAAGCTCCGTCGATAACATGTTGCGTGAGATTGTTTTATGATATGGTCTGGGCGTGACGTTACCCGGTCTATGGCGCTGTTGCTTGGTGTTGGCTGGACATGCAGCTGCTGGTCCTGCATGGTGCATATAGGGCTGCATTCTGACGGTGTGCTGCTGCCTCTGTCCCCGGCTTGGCCTCTTGCATGGACGTGTATAGGCTTGGGTAGCATCTCGCTGCCTCCACGTATTATTATGGCGAAAGCAGGGTATCAATGCGCAGCTGTGTTGATTTAACAAATTATCATCAGTCGTTTGAATTTGTAAAGTATTATAGTAATGATAAGGTCTTTGATGGTGCCCCTATTAAGTTGTGTTTTTGAAAGCAGGTCGTGTCTTCTAATTTAAGTCATATTACAATTTGAATTAACATTCAAGAACATAAAAGCGTGTTGGTGACAAAAGCATTTTTCATGTATTTCATGTATTCCACGTCGTAATGGTATACTCCTATGGGAATGATTGTGTTCCACATTGAGTCATAAGACTTGGCTTATGGCGATTGCCAAGGAGGCATGATTATCATGTTTATGACAGAAGTGCCCGCTCTGCTTTATATTTAGACGATACTTAAAATAGTGTGTGTTCACTCATAACGCGAACAGTGCTCACATTGTGAAAAGGCCGCGTATAAAACGTTGCATAGACTAATCCGGCCTCTGTAAAGATGGCATAACGATTCTAATCGCATTTCTATAAAATCATTCAGGAATTTAAAACTTTTCTTTCGCCCTCCTTCGCACATTCTCCGGCAGATCACCGATTCCAGCGGGGTGTTAGTAAGTAAACAGTGCAAAGCGTCGTACACCCTATCAGTTAGCGTCTTCACGTTCATTAATATACCTCGGCTAAGATGCGTGATTACGCATGCATACTTTTACGCATATCTTAAGTGAATGTTTGGCTGGTGGGCCTATTTCGATTACTGGATGTGCACGTACAGCATACATGCATTTCTGTATTTGATATGCATGTGTGATACACTGCCAGTTGGTGTTTGAACTTAAATCAGGGATTTTGGTGCGCTTGTGTGTGCGTGTGTGGGAGGATGGGGGCGATACGATGTGTATACAGGAGCAGTCCCGTACATCATGCTGTCATACCAACCTCATGAGAATTAATTTCAAGTGGCACTTCAATTGGTCCCACTGGAAAGCTCCGAGGAGTAGAAGTAACCATTGGTATTTATATGGCAGCCCTGGCGTTAAAACGAATCTCCCCCCCCCCACACACACACACACATATATATATATATATATATATATATCGTGAGCGGTTCCAACATAATAGTGGGGCTTATGCTAATATGCAAATTCTGACTGAGTTCCCAGTCTACCTATTTAAGTAAGCACCATTCAGGATAAGGCTCCAGGTATTAGGCAGCATTGTGCTCTTTGGGAAACTTATTTGGAAGTAGAGCTCGCAGGCAATTCCGAAATCACTCCTAGAGACTAGAAGTGAAATGTAAAACCTTAATGGGGATTGGGGGAGCCATTGGTAATTCACATTCTTTTACATGGCTTTTGTTTACGTTAAGCATGTAATTAACACCCCAAAACAAGTTTATTCACCTGCCTTAATTGTGTGTTTATCCGACGGCTCGCTAAACGCTCCCCGCTTTTGACGCGGAGCAGCGGGGGACTAGAGCTCTGAATACGCAAGAATTTCAGCGTTTCCTGCGTGCACAACCGCCAGACACACCGATACAAAAAGTTTTAATTACTATACATTTTAAAAATTAATCCCCGCATACAAAATGTTTATGTGCTATGCCACGATATATTGAAAAACCCTACGCGTTAATTTCGACAAATGTGTGACAATTGATTTCGTGTGTGTGCGTTAAGGTATCTAATAATATCTAATATTCTGGAGCAGCAGCTAAATGAAAGTCGCGTTACGCCTTGCACGGGGTGAGATACAGTCAGGGGAAAGGATCCGATTAAACGTGACGAAAAATGAGAGGTAGCGTAAAAGACAAAACTAAAGAAAAGGAGTTGTTTTATTTTTGCTCCCTCTTTGACCCCTGACTTGTCAGAGACTGGCCAGAAAAGGCAGCACGGAGGCACGAAGACAAACTCCTCCCTGACAAACATACCGGCGAGTCTGTGCGTGTATTGCAGCGCGCACTCCACAACCTTAACAGAGAGAGAGCTTTTGGAGTGATAACGGGTGCGTTAAAGACCTTTATATTTTTTTATTTTCTGCTTTATAGACTAGACTATATTTTGCATGCGCATATCAGGGTACAGCATAGGACTACTCGGGGTCGATGTAAGCAAAGGATATTTTAGAGTTTGCGAGTGGTGTGTTGTGTGAATTTAAGGATTACACTTCACTTTTGTTGTCTTCTGTCTCTGTTTCTTCCAACTCTGCTACACTGACGTGCAGAATTGCCATCTGCCAACAGAGGAACTTCCATCGCTGGGGTTTGGGCTGCTGTCCGATTTTACTTGTCCAGGATCAGGGTGGAAACCCGACCCTATAGGCTCTTGTAAGTTTGTTGTTAAACCCGCGTATGGAGACCAGTTTGGCCAAACTGTTAACGAATCAAATGTAACTGTAAATGTAAACAATCCTGTAAAAACAAAATTGTATGTTATTAATTTTATATCAAAAATATATTATGCCTATTATATATTTATATACCTTTCAATGCATTAACAGGACTGAATGACATTTTTGACTTTTGGATAATGACTTGCCTGAACCAGCAGGTCAAGCTCGTGCCAGCTAAATATGCTTTTGGACTTTTTAACAAACAGGTACATTTTTCTACAATTATAGCTACAACTTGCTTTGCATAATACTCACATTGACAGGTTTTCTTACATGATATGGTTCCAACACAATTTAGCATAATCCGTAAATATTTAGCCCTGATTTGACTGCATTTATAATAACCTGACAAAACTGATTTTTACAAAGATGACAACTAAATAGATGTAGGCCTATGGTGTTGAATCTTCTGACTGCAATTTTTAAAATCACGGTTAAACTTATTGTAAATATGGGCTATTTACGAAAATGTTAGTTATAAAATTAAATAATCTTTCCCTAATCCCTTATATGTTTAGCTTTCTCTCTCTCTCTCCATCCTTTTCTCTCGCTCTCTCTCTCTCTCTCTCTCTCTCTCTCTCTCATATCATAATACTGTACACTATTTTCCTGTCGTTTACGACCTCTCTCTATCTCTCTCCCGCTCTCTATCTATTAATCTCTATCTGTCTTTCCCTCTCCCTCTCTCCCCTTCCTCCTGTATTGTGTGGTCTCGTTAATTAAGGGGACTTCCTGGCAGCGATGGGAGCTTGTATCGGAGCCGTCCAATCAGTGTATTTACACGGGTTGTTAGCGATAGTTAATGAGGCCTCCTCCCCGGGCCGGGGGAGAATGGCGCCACGGCGTTTAGATTTACCTTGTGTCAACTCGTTACTTCTAATGAACGTTCACGCAAAACCCCTCAGTGCCCATTCAATGGAACCGTGCGTCTGGAACTTGTGTATGGGAGAGACTCCGAAAGAGTGTCTTTCCAAGACGAACTTGAATATGTTGCATATAACTTATGCAATATATATAATTGATGTATTCCATTTTAAAATATCCTAAAAACGTTTGAACGTGCTTGCCTTGCCATATCAAAAGCCTGTATGTCACCTGTCTCTTATAAGTTAACTTATCCAACCAGTAGCCACTGATGGCTACAACCCTCCCCAGTCCGTCCAAAGTCTGCCCCGACTGACATCGCAGCCCTTCAAGTCAGTAGCCCTGTTTGGATCCACTATAAGGGTATTTCTGTTTTTCATATAAAACGCACCAAGAAAACGATTCTTTCACACACAGTCTGTCTGACGATCTTCTACATGGCAAACAATTAATTTCTGGAAGGATCAACAAATCAATCTAGTCCAGTTTCACCTTCTGCATGTAAATATACTTAAATATACATATATATAACTTAAGATTCAGATATTAACACCGTTGGTAACACAAACCATGATAGCCTATAGCAACATATAGCCTAGTGGGATAATATAATTCAATCATTTCAAAAGGCTATATTATTTGGAATACTGAAATTCAAACAAATTGAATATTTGTAACTAAAGTATATTTCCTCTCTAATATCTTGAAGAACCGTTGTTTATACAGGCAAGGCTACGGGGTTACTTCACTCTAAGTCACAAAAACCGCCAATCAACTGTCAAGGGTGATTAAGTGTGTATTGACTCTTGAATGCAAATATGAGTTGTGTGGTGGGGGGGCCTTTTAGCCTTGTGTCATAGACGCTTGTGATCCACGCTAGTAATTACTGTGGCTGACACATCGCTCTCGCAGCTTAATGTGAGAGAGCTATAGACCTAAGATAGCATCGGCTTGACAGGTCAGACTATTCAACTCTTTCTGCACCGTCCCATTAAACACTGCATCAGATACTCTCATGGCCTAATCTTTCTCTCAGACGCCATATTATTTAAAACTTAATAATATTGTGAGATGATACGGGATGTTTTATATGTATTAATGTAAACTCATTATACAGTAAAATACGGTTAATTTGTTATAGGGGATGCCCCCGCCCATACAGTCACCCACGCGCACGCGCACACTATAAGTCATTTAATTAAAGCAATTTTTCCTCATCGATAAGTGTGACATCAGAGATGGTGTCAGAGCGCATGCGTGCCCCATTGCGTGCGTGAGAGAGAGAGCGGGGGTCGACTGTTATCACCGATCCTGCCTTTGTCTTTCATTTGTTTGTTGCAGTGTTTTCAAGGCACGCGTTGAAACAAAAACTGTCTCCCCCCCACCCCATCACCCCGTGCACCCTACAACCTATGCCGTATGCAGTACACCACCCTCCTTGACTTCAGACAGTTCGACACCCCTATGAAGTGTAAATGAGGTGGAACAAATTGTTTCCGCATATTCTGGGGAAATGTTGGCCGGCAAGAAGATGCGAGATTGGTTAATAGAACAATTTCGTTAACTACATGCAGAGAGGCTATACTTCCACTCGTATAATTGTATGCGATTATTATTATTGTAACCTATAGCACATGTTACTAACATAAGATAATTGGAAACCTCGACATATCGCGTATATGTGAATGGGTTAGTAATAGCATAATGTGGGATATATATGCCTATAGGACTACATTAACAGTCAGAGTAGCGTATACGTTGGAAGTCTATAGGCCATTAGGCTTAAAACTATTAAACACCTAGGAAGTACAGTATAAGATTGGCTGTCTATGCTATATGCTATATGTTATCTGCAGATCATTCATTATGAATTATCTAGCGTGACCAGGTTGTAACATCAATAATTAAAAATATAGGCCTATAGTGCACAAGTTCACATATAGGCAGTCTACTTTGTTGCTAAACTCAAATAACCTATTTTGGAATTCCATGAACCAGCATATTTTCTATACAATAAGTCGATTATATTTTTATATTATTTATTAATAATTTGTTTGGAGTTTCAGTTCAACGATTATATTGTTTACTGTTAGGCCTATTTAGTCTAATTTGGCTATTACTTAATGTAACGGGCATCGGTAGGAGTTTTGATAACATATTGTGGATATTTCGAAAGAGGATTTAAGGTCGGTAACCTTATAGTTAATGCGGTCAAATAGAAGCAGTATTAAATGAAATTTTGCATGTCAATCGATTCGTCTATAGCGTATTTTCAGGCGTTATATCACTAACGTATAATTTTCAGGCGACATACCCTCACCTGACTGCAGTTTGAAACTTTGCGCGGGATCCAATTCGATATTAACTTAACATGAACATAACTTTATGAGATGACCACAAAAGTTGTTCCTCAAGTGTGAACACCACCTGTCTAAGATATGTGTGTCAGGAGGAGCGAGATCAAAAATGCGCGTCTGTGAACTCTCGTGGGAGACGTGTTGAGCTGTGTGGTAGAAGGAGGCTTTGACAGGTAGAAGGAAAGCAGAGGAGAGGAGAGGAGAGGAGAAAACAGGAGAAAATAGGAGAGGATGGAGAGGACTTAAAAGAGGAGAGGATAATAGGAGAGCATAACAGGGGAGAGGAGAGGAGAGGAGATGTGAGGAGATGTGAGGAGAGGAGAGGAGAGTATACAGGAAATTACCAGAGGAGAGGTTCAACAGGTTCCGCATTTTGATCCATTGCCGTCAGGGTGGCTGCAACCAAGGATATAATGAGACCAAACGCAAATTGAAATCCCTCAGTAGCATATGAAATAGTGTTGTATTACGAATGAGTGTGGGATAATATTATGTAATAGGAGAATGCAGGAACATTTTGACTTTAGCCTTTTATGAGTAATAAGCATAGTCGACGCATAAACATATAAAATAGTTTCGTTAAACACATTTAAACAAAGATTGTGGCATAGATGAGTGCATTATATGTTATATGTTATATGGTTATAATAATTGGATATACAGTATACATTGTAAGAATATATAATGATAACGGTGTGCTTAATTAAAATGGTTTTGTTACAGTACTAAAACGTGCATGATACTTAGATATCTTGTAGCTTCTCCCTTTATTATTTTAATTTTTCTTATATACATGTGTACAAATTATTATTGGAAATTGACTGATGATGATGGAATTAGAATATGGAAGAATTATATTTTGTTGGGCATCCAGAGGTTTCACTGACTGCTACTAATGCACGAGGGCCAAACGAAATAATCGAAATTATGTAAAAACAGTTTTAAGTTAAAATAAAATATGTAGACAACTGCATTTAAATATAGGCTACAATAGGCCACTTAATCGCAATTATAGTAGCAGCCTGTATTACTTGCACCGTAAATTTAGCCAATTTTGTAAGCATATTAGCATAATACTCAAATTGCTGTTTTATAACTCAGTCATGCATTTATAATCGTTTCAAAGTTTGTATCGAGGTGGGAGCGACGCATATGGCTCGCGTCCTGCTATTGAGACCGCGTGTAGTGCTTTTACGCACGGACCTCATATTAGGGCTATACACTCGAGCCTTCTGACTGTTGTCCGTACCATGTGAGACACGTGAGATATATTTCCCAACATATCTGCTTTATTGCTGCAGATATTTATTCTATAACGTCTCAGAAGTTCATAAATTATTCACCGTCAGATTATTAGCAGATGTCGGAGCGTCGCGGAGGTGTTTATGTGTCACTGCTTGCGCCTGATAGTGGCTCTATTATTCAGAGTTGCATATCAAACATATATAAGTGGCAGGTGTAGTTGTGAATCTGTCTCCAGTCTCCTGTGGCCGTGAAGCCCCGATAGAGATTGGTCCTCGTTTTAAACTCTTAACCTAGATCTTTAACATGCACACAGATCGGAATGCTGGCTGCCACAATTATCCTGTAGGCCTACATCGAGTGGGCTATGTATGCCTGTGCCCTCCTTCCCTTTCCAGAATGTCGCACACAATGATGTGCGTGCGCGACACCAGAGCCCCTGGCCGGTATGTATATAGGTTAAATGTCACGCAGAGGTAATGGGAAGTAGTCGGAAGGTTGGACGACCGGGGTGTCGACGAGGTCGACGGTTCATGGCGGGGTTAGAGAGAGCCGCAGTATATGTTTGCTTTCTCTACAAATCCGCTTCCTTCCTAAAAGAGGATGTGTCCAGTTTCTATACCAAACCCCGTCACCGCGCAGGCACCGTGTTTGTTTTTCTACTTTTTTTTAAATCTTCCCTCAACAGGAAAGCAAGGTATCACCACGTCATCGTCGATTGCAGGCTTTGGGTGTTGCTGTGGTGCAAGAACACCCATCAGCTGCCTGACTCTAGAGAGGTGTTTTGTGTAAATGCTTCTCAAGTGGCTGTATGATGCTGTCCTTATGGACGGACGTACTGCTGTCCTTGTCTCACGAGAGAATTCGAAAATGTTTAGCCTATTTCCAATATATAAAAAAAAAATGCATCCAGTAGGCTAATTGCATTCAATTATGTTCTATTGTGTATTAAGCATGTCACATAACATACAGACAACGCCGTTGTGAGAATACACAATTATTCTGTAGTCAACTTTACTTATAAAAAAGTAGACATTTAATGTATGTACTTATATTTGAGTGTTTGTGTTTTGATTATATAAAACTTTATATGAATGAATTAAATTAAAAAAAATTATACATCTTGTGTGACGTGCTTCAATTAGATAGGTAATAATAAATACATCTGCTTATTTTGTTCTTGTAAAATATTAATTAATTACAAAATGTGTGGGAAGGAAACACACGCACACACACACACACACACACACACACACACACACACACACACACACACACGCACACACGCACACACACACTGTTAGTGAAAATGTAAAAACAAAAAAGGCCAAGTCATAAATTAAATCAAGTAAAAGATTATATTCACACCTAAACAGAACTGGAAACATTTTATATATTTCAGTAAATACTTTAGACATTTCCTGATAATTAAGTGCCATAACTCAGTTCCACTAGTGGGACAGTATACTGTATACAGGGGGAACAATATGTTCTGGTATTGGGCAGAAATGAATGGAATAGTTACACAAAAGAAAAGCAAGGAGAGAAAGAGAGAGAGAGAGAGAGAGAGAGAGAGAGATGCACTTCTGGGATTGTTTGCTAGAAAACAAAGTGTACATCGTTCCAGTAAATGGAGACATCTGAGCGGAGGCCTCGTATAGGGGAACGGATGGCGAGATATGTTGGTCGGTGGCCTATCTCCTCTTAGCCACTGTGCCCGTGAGACCAAGCTGGCATACACACACGCACACGCACACACACAAACACACAAGCACACACACACACACGCTTTCTACTGCCACACAGTAACGGGCAGGATTCCGAGTGCTCCAAAAGCTTCTCCGTCTTCAAATGGACAGACATATATATCGGGGTGTCCCCTCCCCTTTGTGTTGTGTTATGAGGGTACCCCTCTTGGCTTCCCCTCTGTCATCTTTTATCTGCATGTATCATCCCCAGTCCTTCAAACAGCACACAACATTGGCCGCTTGTTTGAAAAACACTTCCAGTATGAGTGAGCAAAGCTTAAGATACAGTAAAACAACAGTCAATATGTATTTTAAGCACATGACATACAAAAACACAATTAACAACATTACATGTGTTCCATTCATGCAGTATTTCTCTCATCTAATCGAATCTAAGACCTGGCCTTCGTCAGCAGAAACACAAAACAGCTTCATATGCACACTCTTTCACACACACACACACACGCCACAAGCACAGACACACACGCACACACACACACACACACACACACACACGCAGACACACACGCACACACACACGCAGACACACACATGCACATGTTATCTGGTCCACTCTACCTGACCCCCGTGCAAGTCACCGCCAATGTGTATATTTGTGTGTGTGTGTGTGTGTGTGTGTGCGTGTGTGTCTGTGTGTGATGCAAGGGACTCATCCACAGGGCTCTATTGGCATGGGAAAGAAATTATTCATTCAGATTCAGATCAGATTCGTCAGCATTTGTTATTTTCAATCATACTGGTTTTCTTTTATTGAAAACATTGGCGGGAGAGTGAGAGTGAGAGAGAGAGAGTGAGATAGAAAGAGAGAGAGAGAGAGAGAGAGAGAGAGAGAGAGAGAGAGAGAGAGAGAGAGAGTGAGAGAGAGCATAAAATAATACTTTCCTTTGTTGTTTCCCCCTAAACTGTAGCTTGAGGGAAACATGGGAAGCCAGCAAAAGAATCGATTGTGCACCAGATAAATATCTGCCTTGTTAGCCCCCTAAGAGTAGCCTATCTGTGCCGCTCATTTAGACTTCTGCCGCGCTTTTCCATGACTCCAGTCGGTTGAGAAAGTAACAGTTACTCAAAAAAGAGATTTAACAAAGAGAACTAGTGGAGGTTTGATACATTGACAATGCCTGATGAGCATGAACAAAACAGTGTGTTCAAGTTGGAATATTCTTAGAACAACTGTATCCATTGTTACGATAATCCTAAATGAAATATGTATTCAGTAAAAGGATTAGGGCGTCCAGTGTCATGAAAGAAACCACTTACCAGCGCCAAAGGTAATTTGTAACCTTAGCAACAGCTAGTGGAAACGAAGGGTGGATTAGGATTGGCTACAGCCGGAGTTGTCCTCTTGCACTTGAGTCAACCTGCACACACACACACAAACACACAAACACAAACAGGAGATTCAAGACTTAGATGCAGAACGTTTGGGATATTAGAGGAGAGAAAGGAAAATATAGTTAAGGATGATGAAGATTAATATATTAAGAAGAAATAGATACACAAAAGCAGGAAAGCCTTATCTTTTATCTGATCTGTATGATATTTTGAAAAGATAACCCGTAAAGTGGTAGCATATGATCCAATAATTAGACATGTATTCATTAATTTAATACAGTTTTATACAGAGAATTGCAGTATTTATATGAGTAGAATTCATGAATACTTAAAACCTGCTTGATACAGATACAATCTATATTAGGTGATGCAGTGTAATTGACTTGTTTGCAATGCAGGTCAACACTTTCCATAAGAAATCTGATGTACTGTACACATTTATCGCGCAATTAGAAAATTCTCAATATTCCATTATCATGCTGCTGTCAAATTCAAGTTTTAATACAGTATGATACAGTCAGCTCTGTGGAAACATTGGTCTTTTATAAAAAATTGAAATGCTTGCTTTTTATTTTAAATTTACTGTATTTCGTCTGTATGTACGATGTTGTATGTTCTTGACCCTGATTCTGACAATAAAGTTAAATTTACCTGAACTGAACATGTAGTGTACACTACATGTACGGTATGATCATGTATCTGAGAAGGTTGTGTTTGTCTTATCATGATACCCTTTAGTTGAGAGTAACTATTTGTCCACAAATTACTATATTTGTATGTGAAATTGCCTAATTCGAAAAAGATAATAAATCCATTTTCAGTTTTATTTAAGTTTTACTCTATAGCAGCAGAGTAACCAACTACAATACAATAACAACAAAACGTAAGATAAATGTGTGTTTATTTAGCTCTTGATTTTCTGGCACTTCATGTTTATATTAAAGTTTAAGCATAGCACTGCTTTAATGCACATTACACCTTACATTAATGACAAGGCATTCAACAAAGTGAAAGAAAACCAGTACAAAACAAACAAAACAAAAAAAACATGGGTTGGCATTCAGTTAGCTGTGAGAAAGAACAACATGTTAGCATTTCTGTAATTGCGATGTTTTACCTGATCCATAGCTAGCTATGCTATCATCCCGACCGTTAACTCCTAAGACAATATTCTTTTATCGCTTTCAAAAGCATAGAGCAAACGCAAACCTATTTACACATTTCTGTAGGTGTGCTCCATGAGATCAGTGCATTATATCGACATGTGCCTACTCTATCTCTGTGAGAAGGTGGGCTTTATTGTTACATTTTTGGTAACCTATACTGACAGACAGTGGACCCTTTAAAGATGGAGTCACAGTTTCAAGAATGAACTTGGACAGCAGGCTTTCACTGGAAGAGACTCATTCACAATCACATTACCAGCCGCACCTTGATGTTATGGCATGACATGGCATGGTATAAACCGGTATTGTGTCAAAGCCAAAAATGATCATGATGGAATCCTTATTTGGCTGTTACTCCTTCCGGGCCTCTGATGGAAAGTATTGAAATGTGTCAGCAATTACTCCTCTGCCCATTCATCTTTATATGTGTGTGTAGTACTACTGTACTGTTCAGATATACACTTTAGTCAGATAGACAGATATGTACTACCGTACATACATACATACATACATACATACATACACATTTCAATGCTGTAGTATAGCACATCATACAAGACATTTCGAGGATAAAGTGACTCTACCTAGAACTAGGTGATTGTAGGATAACAGCGAGAGAGAGAGAGAGAGAGAGAGAGAGAGAGAGAGAGAGAGAGAGAGAGAGAGATTGTAATTGCATTTTAAACAGCCCTTGTCGTCTGGTTGAACCAGCCTTGCGTAGAGAAAGAGACATCTCAAATGGCTGATTGCTTAATCATGTAGAAGTGACAATAGCCCAACCCAGTGCTCTCTCTGTGCTCTCTCTACCTTAATCCCTCTCTCTCTCTCTCTCTCTCTCTCTCTCTCTCTCTCTCTCTATGTGTGTCTCTCTCTCTCTCACTCACTCTCTGTCTCTGTCTTTCTCTCTCTCTTTCTCTCTCTGGTGGAGCGTATCCTACGCATGTAACCTATATGTCTGTCTGTCCTCACCATCTTCAACTCTGTCTATGTGAGGGTCTTCTCTCTGTCTCTCTCTCTCTCACTCTCTCTCTGTGTCTCTCTCTCTCTCTCTCGTAGCTTATTTCTACGCCTGTCCCTCTGTAAGTTTGGGGGAAGCTATTAAAGCGGCTGCAAATGGCTTCTTGGGTGACATTTGCTGACATTCAAGGAAGTGCATTTATCAGCGCAGCACAGTTCACCTTGGTGAATGAAATCCATTTGTACCGCTGCAGCGGCCTAGTGGCCTCGCTTCCACCCCCCCTTCTCTCACTCTCGCTCTCTTTCTCTCTCTCTCTCTCTCTCTCTCTCTCTCTCTCTCCGCATCTCCTGCCCCCCCCCCTCCATCCCCCCTAAATGGATGCCCGGCAGGGTGGGGGGGTAGATGGAGAGGTGGCGCGCGGCTTCGCAGCTGCTCTCAAATGTCACACCGGAGGAAAAATCTTTAATGGGCTAAGTGTAGCCTTTTTCCGGACCCTAACTTGTCAGGTAATCAGAAATCTCTCTCTCTCTCTCTCTCTCTGTTGTCCTGCCTTGTCCATCTCTCCTCTACTTACTAGCCCTCCTTTGCTTCCTTTGTTCCTAGCCCACCCTCCTCCCCCGCCCGCTGCCACGACACCCGGCTAATTACCTGTTACACCAAACGCCAGGGACCGCCTTCGAGACGGGATGATATTAGCACGCTCTTTCTCTCTCTGCCTAAAGTTAAACTGGCTGAACATTTTGAGCTTGCTGCTTCAGAGTAGCTATTAATTTGGCCTTCCCAATTGCCACGGTATCACACAGCTCTTCCGCAAACGCCATATTTTATGAAGAGTGGTTCTTCATGTAAATGACATGTGTGCGTGTGTGTGTGTGCGTGTGTGTGTGGAGGAAGGGGGAGGGTATTTTTCACTTTAACCGGAACATAACGTTGACCTGTTGAGCAGTGGCATTGTTGCCCTGGGGAATATTTATGTTGTAACATATAGGAAGAGGGAATAATTATTTTGTATGCTACTGAAGTTTTTAGTAGTACAGTGTAATTCTTGGATTAGTTTTGGTCATGCATACTATCCCAATAATGCTTAGGATTTGTTGGTAATGTTACTCGTTTGGTTCCGTCAGTGCTGCAATCTGATAACACAAGTTCTTGAATATGGGAGACCGTAGATAGTTGTATCACAGGTCAGTTGTAACACTCCCGATTTCTCCAATCAGGAACATGTTACAAATCACCTGATTCACTCTGCACATGCTCAATGTAGTCCTTTTTGCACATGTGAGGCAGTAGCACCCCGTGGCAGACACAGACCATTTTACATTACATATACATTACATTATTTAGAGGTATGAAGGTTTTTTTTTTTTTACGTAATTTATTTTGTGACTGCATTGCTTGCATTGAATTTAAGGTCATCAAATTTAAATCATGTTTATTGTGTGTCTATGTAGATATATTTGATGCAAGTTGCTAGTGCCTGTTACTGGTAAGAGAAGATATGACTACAGGAGTCTGGGTTTGTTGTTACCTGCTGAAAAATAATGTGCCATGTTACTGACGGCCCAAGACACATACACACACATTACACATGCATTATAAACAGTGTATTATTTTATTATTGAATAATATGCATTATGTACTCTCACACACACACACACCAATTATGTTAAGGCTTTTAATTGTTGATTAAAAATCTTTCAATATCAAGTTTTGTCATAATTATTTTTTCTTAATGTTACATTTTACCCCAGAGTATGACGAACCTGGACTATGGGGTGAATTATAACATTTCACTCCATGTGTTTGAGACTAAACCATTCCTTTTCTGTTCATGTTGTAGAAACAATAGCTACAGCATTTAATAGGAGAGAAATGTAAAGAGTTTCTATCAACGTTTGAAAGCAAAGTCTTATAAATTCTCCAAGTAATCCCCGGTCTTCCCTACTACTGCTCTTCAATATAAGTGTTTCACTAACTTATGTAACAACCCCGATTCCCAATAATACATGTATTGATTGGACAGGAATGTAGTTAATATTAACAATTATGAAGCAGAACAATTCTGCATTACAATAAGGCAAATGTGTTAACCACATAAACACCTGAATGCTCAATATTTAGTAATATAAAAATATTTCAAAAAAACAAAACATTAAAGGATTAATATTTGCTGACCATAGTCTGTTGCTGCTCCCAATAGCGTTTTTCCTCATCTTATAAATCATTATTTTTCATTAACGTCATCTCCAGGCCTTAAGCTCAGAGAACAACACAACCCTTGAGCACGCCTGTCCTGTGTGAGCATGCTATTTGTGTGTGTGTGTGCATATGTGTTTTGGTGTGCGCTGTGTGCGTGTGATTAAAATGCTAATGTCTGGCGCCGTGCAGCTCTCCAGAGCGCTTTGTGCCACCACAATAACCCGGGTCAGAGAGAGAGAGAGAGAGAGAGAGAGAGAGAGAGAGAGAGAGAGAGAGAGAGAGTATGAGGTGTAGTCCACTAGATATACACATGGGCACACACAAACACTAATACACACAAACAGACAGGTAAGTAGTCAAGTGCATACAAACATAGAGACATGTCCTAATGTGGACAGGTACACACACACACACACACGCACGCACACACACAGGAATTCTATTCAGAAGGAGAGTTTAATATGATTTTTTAGCTGGAGGCAAAATGTTAAGAACAGCCGACAAGACAGAAATCGAGGGAGGGATGAGGTGAAGAGACAGGAAGAGGAAGACAAGATTGACAGGAGGAGGGATGCGTGGTTGAGAAGGGAGAAGAAAGATTGATTGATGGATTCGACCTTTTCCGTCCATCTTCAAATTGAAGTTTGGAGATAAATATATAGATGTGCCACAAGTTTTTATTTTTTTACAAGCATAGATACAAGGATATAGCTTGAGTGACATGCTGGCAAAGAATAACAGCTATAGACAATACAAGCAAAAGGGCTTGCTTTTCTTCTCAGATATGACTAAAAATATATACCGCACAGGCCATCACATTTACTAATAGTAGCCTATGTTCTGTTGCACCAAACGCTGATGAAACATTTATTTAAAAATAAACAAAACATTTATAAATTAATACATTTAAAATAAAATACATTTAAAAATACAATGTAAGAAGAAATTAGCATACTGTATTTCCCTAATGGTGAACACAATGATAACTGCAGTTTGCAGTGCAGGGGAAAATATTCTGAAGATGCAGGGGTAAGCTGATCTACCAGTGTAAATGATCACTCTCACAGCTGTGGCATACACGGCAAACAGCTGTAGTAAAATTAATAGATGGTTCTGTTTCATTTAGGAGCTGAAAGCTGCAATTAACAAGCAGGGGTCCATTGCTCTGGTCATAATACAAAACTACAGGAAAGATCACTGTGAGAAAACTAAAACATGCAATACTGAAAATGTAATACATATAACATAAGTAGAAAATGTATACAGTAAATACAAATCCTAAAATGCATATATTACACGTAAGTAAAAAAATATATAAAAAATCTTAGAAACTGCTGCAGTGGTCTCTAAATGTTTGAGTGTGTGTGTGTAACAAGGGGTTTTTGTTCATTGTATTTATTTGGAGAAAATAACTAATAAATAAGTGACAACATTGTTTAAGTCGTTAACACTACACACACTAAAAACTATATTATATTATATATTTTTATCTCTGCATTCTGTTGACTTTTTGAACGTTGTTACGTGAATGTAAAATAAAGGTACAAATACAATTAGGTAATTTAGCAGACGCTTTTATCCAACGTGACTTAGCACAGTTGTTACATGGAGCAGGTGGTTATAGGTATCTTGCTCAAGGATGCTGGTACAGGTAGGTAAGGTCTGGGGTTCAAACCCACAACCTTTTGGCTTGGAGCCAGGACACAAAGACCACTAGACTTTCCTGACCCCGTCTGTGTAAACAAACTACTTGTAGATAATAGCTGCTACAAGCACACACAACACATTCACATGAACATACAGCCCATGTATACACACACACACACACACACACACACACACACACACACATACACACACACACACACCCTTGTACAGACAAAACATCCCATCACATGAATCCATGTCACGATCTGGCTCAAGGGCCGTAATCCAAACAAATACAAACACTGAACTAACTAACAGAATAACATAGAATTAGGTGTGAATGTCTGTAAGTGCATGTGCTGAATATATGCGGTGCATGTTGCATGCTAACCAAACTAAGACACAAACCAAACAACAAATGGCATGTGTGGTGCCAGGAGGGTCACAGAGAGACTCAAGGGTGTTTCTCAATGTCAAGGATGCTTCCCTGGTAGGACGGATCCTTCCAAGTGCCTTCCTAGTCGAGTCCTTCCGAGGCTAGTAAAGACATTCGAAGAACACGTAAATGAACGGCCTAGCTAGTGTGCAAGATGAAGTCATTCAAAAAAAGTCCCACCTTCAAAATCATTATGCTTAATTAAACCGCGCATTTAATTTTTTAATAACAGTTGAAAAAACAATGGATCGTGCTGTTTTGTTGTTAGTTTCATTTTGCGCCATTTTTTTAATCTCTCCTCTTCTGACGTTCGCACAGGATTGTGGGTATTTTTAGACCGCGAAGGATGCAAACAAGCATCCTTCAAAATCCTCTGATCGAAGGACTGAGTCCTTGGTAGAATTCTAAAGCATCCTAGACATTGGAACGGTACTTTGTCGATATTTGATGACGTATCATCCTTGAAATACAGCCGTCAAGGATCCTTCCTTGACATTGAGAAACACCCCAAGTGTGCTGCCACACACACCTATATAGGTGAAATGCCCAGGTGCACTTCATTAGCCTAGTTAGGGCCCTGTGACTTAATGTGGGCCTATCCAGCCAATAAGGAGAAAACTATCACAGGCCCTGTTGAAACAAGGCAGGGCCGTCACAATGTACAAACACACACACACACACATGCACTCGACACTCCTGCACACTCCCCATGCTTATAGGTGTCAGGATGTTTGTTGTGTCTGTGGGTGAGCGGTGCAAACCGTGAATGAGTGTTTGCCATTTATTCCGTCGGCCCGGCCCTCTGTCTTCCTAGAAGACCATAGCCCCTTTAAAAGTCAGTCCCTTTCTTTCCCGCTTCTCCGAGTCGAGGCCTTTCATCGAGCGTGACCCCTTTATTGATAAGCAGGTCTTCCTATTCAGGGGAACATGGACGTTCAGACAAAGGCTTGAGAATGGAGGACGACCTATGAGGTTGCACATCATTTGAGAGAGAGATAATAGGGGGGAGGGGGGGGTGGGCGCAAAGCTGTTTGGAGACACGCCGCTTATAGGCTATCCCTGCGTTCACACGGACGACAAATGAGGGTGACAGAGCAACCAGCTGCCACTCACTTTCAGTGAGAGTTGGCGATGTACTGCTACGCTACGTAGCCCCCGCAAGCTAACTAGGCGGGGCGAGGAAAAACTAGAGGTGTGTTTTATGCAAATACTTCGCTGCGACGCGGGGACATCCAATGGGAGTGAATGCTGCTGAAACACCCACAAAATATCTTGTCCACACCTCTCCCAATGCAGGCCTGTTTCAGAAGTGCTTTTCTGTGTAAGTGTCCATGGACACGGACGGACGTGCGTCCTTCTGTGTGTGTCTGTGCGTGTGCGTGTGAGAGAGAGAGAGAGAGAGAGAGAGAGAGAGAGAGAGAGAGAGAGAGAGAGTGTGCCCTCTGTAGACTTCGCTATGCTATACCGACAGAATTGACATTAGCATGGCTAAGTGCGTCTCTCAGTTCTGTGAGAGATCTCAATGAAACAAATATGTCTACTGCCAGGCTACATTGACGATTCCATGCTAATATTTGGAACCGGCTACGAGGCATGAGAGTGGAGCATATACGCTGCGGAGAAACATAAAAGTAGAATACACTTGTATTAATACTTTTTACGCGACGTACACTTTCGCACAGAAATTGATCATAAACTGTTATTTTTAAACCAAGTTAATGGTAAACAGGAAATTACTGGCCGTACATGCACAGCAGATGTAGCAAGTAAAAAAGAGGAATTCTGCTCCGCGTATGTTACGCATTCCATGTAGCCTGGCCGTAAGTCTATGTGTTTTTTCCACACTGTTCCACATATCTGTTCTGTTCTATCCGTTCACGTGTGCATGTTTTATGTCCCCTCAAGCCAGCAGTTACCATCTACAGACACACTTGAGAACACGCACGCAAGCACGCAGACGCACACACAAACAAAAAATAAACAACCACGTGGAAACGTACTGTAGAAACACACATATAAACAAACATGCATTACACACACACACACACACACACACACACACACACACACAAAATAAGGAAACATACTGCGCACGCAAACAAACAACACACGTGTGCGCACACACACATACACATACACACAAGCACGCACACAAACACACACACAAACACGCACGCATGCAAACACACAAACAAAAACCTCTGTAAATCTGCTCAAATGCACACGCACACACACAAACTGAAACATCAACATTATTGTACAATGCACAGACTGTAATGCTTTAATAGCCTCTTCTGAATGTACTCCCCTTTCCTCTCTCTCTCTCTCTCTCTCTCTCTCTCTCTCTCTCTCTGTCAGATTAGATTTTCTAATTATTATGAATAACTATGGGTTCTGTTCATAGTAGGGTCACAGAGGTCTGGTGATAACATGCCACGGCACTAATGGTGCCATCTGCTGCGGTGCCACTTCAAAGGCACTGGGAGGGGCTACACGGCGCCCTTTGACCTTCAACTGAGGAGACCAGGCGACAGACAGTAATTGTTTCTAGATCAAAAAGATGGCAATTCACTTGTTTTGAACTTCCGCATAGAGAAATGGAATAGCTAAAGCAAAGAGAGAGAGAGAGAGAGAGAGAGAGACAGAGAGAGACAGAGCGAGATTTCTGTAGTAATAGACTTCCATAGACACTTATTCTATGATTATATGTGCAATGTGATCATATTTGTGTGTGTTTGTGTGTGTGTGTGCGTGCGCGTGTATGTGTAGTATACGCATGTGTGTAGGCGGAAAGTAAGTCTAGATGTTTAGCTACATGCTGTCTGGCTGCAATGGGAATTGAAATGCCATAACAGCGACAGTTTGTCCATCTGCATCCCTCCAGTTAATAGTCAGTCCCACTGCGGTGGTGTTTAATGCCAGGGGCCCTGCCTTTTACAACTATTTAAAATAAAAGAAATGCACAAATCGCAGTGTGCGAAAAATGACCGACTTAATGAAAACAGTGTCCCCCTCCCCTGATAACATCGACCCAGCCGCGGGGGATCTGGGATCTGCGGGAATTGTTCGGCATGCCCGGAGACCACATGACGCAGGAAAAATGACCACGGGGCCCAAACGCACGCTTATTATGGTAAAAGGCAAGACTGACGGCAGCCTTGGGGCTTCAGGGCGGGAGGGAGTGCGCGGGCGTGCACGCACACACACACACACCATGTGAAATGAAGAGGGAGGGGACAGTTAATAACCTTCGGTAAATGGTGTTTGAATGCAATTAAGGTGCACAGGAGGAGACATGGTGGCAACTGCACATCCTGTTAAGATGGCAGCGGGCCAGTTTACAAACTGCTAACAAATTGTTTTGCATGTAGAAATACATTGCATGTACTGTACCAGCATTAAGCCACAGGTTGTATTGTAAATGAATATGGAGAGCATTATAGCCGCACCACCTTGTTTGAAGAGATATAAGCAATTCAAGTCCTGTTTAGTTATGTAGCCCTTAATCACATTGCAGACTCAAAGAGCTGTACAGCCTACATTTCACATGGAAACAAACAACACCCCTCTTAACCTGCTCTTCCCCCCGGGCAAGGAAAAACTTCCATTTAAACCCCATGGGGTAAAAAGGGAAGAAACCTTGGGAAGGGACCACAGAGGGAAGAATCCACCCCTCCAGGACTGTTAAGATGCAACAGGTGATGATACGCAAATGCGATTTAGCAATGATACTTACTGAATAATATGTTTCACATTGTGCCGTCCTTAAGAACTAACACATCAGAGAAATTTAAAGCATTTTGTAAGTTGGTTAATTAAGAGTGATCAATTATAGCATTAACAGACCCCACTGCAGTCCCAGGTCCGAGGAAGTGTCCTAGCACTAGTCACGACCAGGACCGCTCAACAACCATAGCGTTTGTCTGTACTGGAGACGTGGCTTCAGCAGCGATAGTCACCACCATCCACACATTGCCCAGGACCATGTCAGCATCTCCCCTTGACAACACTCCCCCCACCGAGCAGGAGATGACCAACAAACATCCGCTGGCTCTGCACACAGTTCTTTTTCCCAGCTCACGGAACACCGCCATAGACCCGCTATCCTTGACCAAGGCGGCATCTACCCCCCTACCGTACAACCTGCAACGTACAGTAGCAACATCACTAGTTGATCGTGAGACTAAAACATATTGGGTGGAAAAACGTAACTGTAAGCTGCATTTAGTTGCAAGGAAACGTGCATATATACAGTATATAACATGCCTTTAGCACAGTAAATGATGCATACAATGTTAAACAATCATTTAACAATAAATACAAACAAAAGCAGCATACTTCAACAT
>JAODUE010000007.1:956743-977050 GCA_027564755.1 Amblyopsis hoosieri
CCCCCCCCCCCCCCCCCCCCCCCCCCCCCCCCCCCCCCCCCCCCCCCCCCCCCCCCCCCCCCCCCCCCCGGAAAGTGAGAGGGGGAGAGGAAAAGTGAGATGGTGAGAGAGAGGGGGAGAGGAAAAGTGAGATGGGGAGAGGAAAGAGATGGTGGGAGAGAGAGAGAGAGGAAAGGAGAGAGCCCAAGTTCCTGGTGTCTGGTTGATCAGATTAAGTGTAAGCAATTGTCAGATAATACACTTTCTGTACAATTTTGCGAAAAATGTCCTCATGGTCTGCCAGCTTTGTGTTCCTACACAGTAACCTGACGCAGGTTCAGATATCTGTGTCTGTTAGACACTGCATTAAAAAGGGCAGGCACTCCCAAACAAAAATAACTTGCAGGTGATTGTACAAACCTGTGGCCTAGCAAGAGTCTGTTGTAAACCACTCTTACAGTAGAAAAGGTGGGAGAAGAGTTTGAACATATGTTCCATTGAGAAAAGCCTCTGCTCTTCCAATAAATTTTAATAAAACTAATGATATACTGCATTATCTACCTTAACCATTGTAGGACCCGCCATAGTTGTTTTCTAGTCACCTTCTTCACACACAAACCACGCCCGTAGCAAACAGTATGACGCTGATTGGCACCACACTAGGTGTGCGTTCAGTGGACTGAACGTTCCGACACGTTTCCTCAAACATTCAAAACGTTCTTGAACTACTTTCAAAGCCGTTTGCTCCGTTTAATGGGCGTGGAGTGTTGCTCAGTGAAGTGTAGCCGCATATTTTCCAGAGTGTTTTATAAGTATTTGTTAGTATAAATAATGCTCACTATTAGTACCCAGTACCAAATGTCGCTTTTATTCCATCTTAAATGAATGCCGTCCACTGCCGTTCGCATTCATTAATTTTTTAGCAAACGTTCCACTATCCTGAACGCAGGGTAGGTTTACTGTCGTGAAACACAATTTCCACGCTCTCCAGACTGATTCTCGTGGCAAACTGAAGCTGAAGGTACCTACACAGCCCTGGCTCATGAAAATGGGAAAACAAAGGAAGTGGTACAGGGTGTAGAAAGATGGCCAATTCCACGACGGGTGGTTTAATTTTTGGGGAGGTGCTCCAGCATCACTCACTAAACCTTGTAATGGACTTGCTGTGTCACCAAGTCTGAGTCATGGGGCTTTCTATGAAAAGTTGAATGAAATTCAGTTGTATTATTACCCCAGCTGTATACTATATTAGCTCCCCGACCCCCACAAAAAAACCTCCTTCTTTACCCCTCTGTTTCTCGATCCCAACCATCACTGGATGTCACCCCCCCCTCCTCCGCTAATCCCCTCCCTCTCTGCTGTCCCGTCGCCCATTAAATCTGTGACAGCCTTTTCATCGCCATCGCCATAACAACTGGCAGGGGAGAGGTGGAGACATGATGACACAGACTGAAATTATGATGCCAAAGCACTCACCAGTGGCTCTGTCCCTCAGCCCTGTGTGCGCGCGCACGCACACACACACACACACACACACACACACACACGTGTGCGTGTGTGTGCGTGCACGTTTGTTCGTTCATTGAGTGTAATATTTGCATCATTGTGTTGCCATCATTAGATCCACATCCAGTTTCTGTGTGTGTTTGTGTTGTGTGTGTGTGTTTGTGCAGGTGTTCCCATCACTGTAAAACATTTCTAACAAGACATCGTCCCTGTCATTATGACAACCAGTGTTGTCCACTGCATACTTTGGCCCAATGGATTGTGTGTGTGTGTGTGTGTGCACTCTCTTGATCAGGGCCTGTTGATTAGGGTCTGTGGTTCAGAGTGGCTGTATCACTGTCAGCCCATTAGCAGCAGCGTAAACCCACAGTAAATGCATCTTAATATCCTGGCCCCGATAACATCCACAGCTTGCACGTGCATGCACACACACACACACTCTGGTTTATAATAGGCTCCAGCGGTAGCCAGGTTTGCGTGATCGGCCCGGTAAAAAGCCCTCAATTATCGCCTGGACTTGACCGAACCGATCCACCCCTCAGCCCACTTACCAGGGGTCTCTTGGGTGGCCGTGGCGGGCTCTCCTCGCCGCATACCTATAATTTAGCCCCGCGAGCGCTTTCCCCGCGGCTGCGGCAAAAAGCCGGCCTCCATTGTAGGGTCCGGTAATTGTAGTCTCGTTTCGAAAAACCGCAACTAGCAATTAGCGCCGAGTTGGCATTATACGGGTTCCGGTTTTGCGTCCCCCGCTGGGCAGCAAATGCTGTTTTAATATGGGTTTGTTTTCCCCACATGGAATTAGCTAAAGGGGCCCTTTATCATATTCACACACCCTGGTCTCTCTACCAGGCAAGCTCTGCCTCTCTCTCTCTCTCTCTGTCTCTGTCTCTGTCTCTAATAGTAATACATATCATCCAATGTTTGTGTCTGTCTCTCTCTGTATGTCTCTAATAGTAATACATATCATCCAATGTTTGTGTCTGTGTCTCTCTCTCTCTCTCTGCATGTCCTTCTGTCACTAATTGTCTCTGTGTGTCTCTCTCTATCACTGACTGTTTTTCTCTCTTCCCCCCTCTATAACCTTAACCCACATGTCTCCTGTCCACGCCACAGAGGCCCTGGACCTGCTGAAGGAGATGAAGGAGCGAGAGTTGGTGCTGAGCGACGCCAACGTCACCATGCTGTTCCACGCGCTCAACACGCTGGCGCTCAAGGGCGACGCCCCTGTCATCCGGCGGCTGCAGGACACCATCTTCACCCTGGGGTTGGCCAAGGCCACCGGCAATCTCTGCTCGCCGCTCGTCACCGCGTACCTGGAGAGGTGCAGTACGGGGAGGGAGGGGGAGGGGGGGTGGGGGAGAGACTGGGCAAAGAAAGGTATGACATTTATTACTTGAGTAAGAGAAAATGCATCAGCTACCTAGGTCAGAGGCGCTTACCCCCAATTCCTGTTGAAGCGAACAATTTGTATTGTGGGCGTTGACAGGAAGGGTAGAGAACGGAGAGAAGAGTCAGTGACTCTTCAGCCCTGAATCTGATACTGTTTTGATTTGAGCTCGAAGTTAGCAAGAATAACTGACCATAACTTTAATTATTTTCATGTTTATATTTCACCCTGTGTGGGGCAAGAGGGGCAATTCAGATGAAGGATGACATTTTATAATAATAATAATAATCGTGGATGTTTTACGCAAAACAAATGTCAAAGCAAACGCATTCGCCAATTCTGAACGCACCTGAGCTATTAATTAACGACCAGATTGACAATGTTGTTGGAGCCACACACTGTGTATTGGCTGTGTGCGGTATAGCTAGGCAGGAAGTGAAGTACACACACACACACACACACACCCTTTTGTCTAAAACGCATCTTTGGTTGCCATGTGCGCCGGTTTTGTCTGTGCATGTGTCAATGAGCCCATCCCATCCCCCGTGATCATAGCCAGGGTCGCTTTCTGGGTCAGCAACTGAGATACAGAGAGGATGTGGAAATTGCCGTGTGTGTGTGTGTGTACATGTGGCACATTGATTGTTTGAGGATTAGCCAGCTGCAACCCCTCCCACACACACACACAGAACCACCCGCCGTGGCCCTATATGTGTTTATGTGGTCAGAAATGTCCATTGGCGCTCCCTCTTTTAAAACGCCGACATGCAAATGAAGGTCACAGGACAGTGACCTGGGCTACTGGTGCCACCCCTTTTACTCAGGTGTGTGTGTGTGTGTGTGTGTGTGTGTGTGTGTGTGCGTGTGCGTGCGTGCGTGCGTGCGTGTGTGCGTGCGTGCGTGTCTTCTATTTGTCAGCCCGGCTTTTAAGTAGATCGCAACTCATTAGCATGTTAATTATGTGCAGAGCACTAATTGCTGTATTTGCAGCAGCCACGCAGTGCACCATCAGAGGCCCTGCGCACACACACACCTTCACACCTTTGTACATGGAGCTTGACTACACACACACACACACAAAATGAGGCTCCCCTGACAGTTTGTTTTGCTGCAAGTCAGGTCTTGGCACAAACAGAGCTAGCAGGCTCACTAGTTAATCACTGCTTCTGTGAGATTAGCAGGCTAATTTACTCCTGGGTCATAAACTGAAGCCAATGTACACAAACACATCGCACCCTTGTTTACAATTCAAGTGTATGCTGTTTTACAGATGCGCATTGAGCACAGATTAAGATGCTAGTTATTGGCAGTTGCCCCAGCAGTTTAAGATACGTCTCACACTTACATTTTTACAATGTTAATAATGTTAATTAATAATGTACACACTATTATATTGTGTGATTGGTTCAATCAGTTTTCATTGGTAAAGACATTGGATATATATATAGATAGCCAGCCAGCTTTCTTGGCACATTAACAGGTCTTATCCTTTACAACCAAGATAAAACTCTCCTTTAAAAACATCTGTATAAGACTTAACATTAAATAATGCTAAAATGAATCCAGGCGGATGATTAAATGTGCGTCTTCCGTAAGAAGGCCTTCATCGTCAAACACCACTTATCTCTCTCCAGTGATTAAAATTAATTTTAGACATCACAGCAATGAAGCTCGAAGCTTTTAACTCTTAGAGGGAGCTGTTCGTGATCACAAACTCTGTCACTATGGTTTCTGCTAATATAGTAGATGAAGAAATTAATTCCAAGGCTTTATTAAAACCACTGGTTTTAAAATCAGGGCAGACACAAGTGTCTTATGTAGGAAGATGACATGTTTCATGGTGAAACTGTCATGTAGACTCATGCTTGGCGAGTTGCTAGCGAGATTGTGATTTTAAAAAGGGAGTCTCTGTACGGGGGGGGGGGCAGTGATCCATGCGCGTATCTCGCGCTGCCAGCCGCCGAGCTCGGTTTTTGAGGACCGCCAACACTTGACTATTCGGACACCGCTTAAAGGCATCACGACGCCCCCTCTCTTCACTTTATCTTCTTTTCTTATCCCTCCCTCCATTTCGCTCGCCCCGTCAGTCAACCCGGCTGCGTTCGCGGACTGCAACGAGGGGGGGTGGGAGGGAGGGAGGGAATGGAGGGAGGGAAGCGTCGGAAGAAGACAAAGCCGGTGTCACTCCTGCCTGTGCCTGTCTCATTGCCGCGTCAGCACTAATGACTTAATGAACACTTCTCCGGCAGATTAGCCCCTGACAGCCCGTCACGTGCTCCGCTCACGCTAGCCCGCCGGCGCCCGTCCCCCTCGCCATTGTGGCGGGCTAAAACCCCGCCACGCTAGCCCGCCCGGCTAGCTAGCCCGGCTCGCTTACCGTCACCGCCGCTCCATAGGGGTGATTAGCGGTGGCAGATGCTAATGAGTCCAACAAAAGGGAAGCTGGCAGATAATGTAGGATATCACGTTAAACGGCGTGCCGGGAGTGGAAGGGGTGGAGGGGGGAACGAGGGGGTCGACGAAGGATTCTCCATTCACCCCCACTGCTTTCTGGAACCTTCTCAGTCGCCCGTCGACTGACTAGGGCCAAGGAAGGAAGGAATACGAGTGCCTTTCATTCCGCTAGAGGGGACAGAAGCGTAGAAGGATCATGAGGAAGATGGAGAATAAAACGAGCAGAAAATGAAAGGAGCCAGTCACAGAGCATGGCGTGAGATAGAATCTGTGAGAGAGAGCTGGACACAAAGTTGACTTGAAGTCGCCGCACCTCCGTTGCATACCGTACCGCACTGCGCTCCTCCTGCCCACGTTAGTTCTCGGAGGTGGCACCCGTTACCGTTGGAAACGGCGGGCTACTGGTGTCATGATAACACTCTCATTTGCATGTCGATACAAACACCTCTGCAGGCCAGCGGCTTGATAACAGCTCTGCTGATCCGCTCGGAACAAAAGAGGGAGATAAATCTGGGGGGTGTGGAGGGCGAGATGAACCTTCCTGTCTAATCCTTCAGGTTTTTGCCACGCAAAGCACTCGTTATCTCTTCCCCCACCCCCTCCCCCCCTCCACTCGTTTTTTTTTTTTCTCTATCGGTTTCTTTTTTTCTTCTTTTTTTCAAGGCTTAATTGGCTGGAAAGTGGCTGACATGCAAAGTTGGGGACATTAACGGGTCTGCACGGCTGTAAATGGCAACGCAAAGTGACATTTAAATTGTACCTAGGGGAAATTATCTATCTTTTGACATCCTTAGCTTTTTTTTTTTTGGCGTTTGGGGGGTGGATCACAAGCTTGGAGAGGGGAGGACGGAAGAGAGGTTGTAATTGCAACGCTGGATACTTTTTTCTGCATTTCCAAGAATGACAGGGCATTTAAAGGCGTCTCATTAGGAAGGAGGGGCCGACTAGATTTGTGGAGGAGGCTGTTATCTGAATGAGTGAGATGAGGCTGTATGGAGGAATGAAATGGATGTGTTGAATGCACGTTAAGCCTCACCTGACACACTGGATTTGACGCTTCGGTTGAAACCGGCATTCGGGAGGGGTGTTTAGAACCCACCCCCTCTGTCCCTGGTGCGTCTGTCTACCCTGCACTGTTCTCTACCCTTCCCCTTAACGCCCATAGTACAAAGTGTTTGCTTAGGCATGTAGGCAAATTAGGTCCGCTATAGGCCTGGCCGTGTAAGTAGCTGATGTTTTTTCTTAGTCAAACCTAATTACTTATTTGAGTAATAAATATCATACAATATTTGTGTCTCTCTCTCTGTTTCGGTCTGTCTGTCTGTCTCTCTGTCTGTCTGTCTGTCTCTCTCCGGCTCTCTCTCTCTCTCTGGCTCTCTCTGTCTTCTTCCTTATGGGGTAGCCCTGTCTGCTTTGACCTCTGTGTGATTGACACAGTAATTACCCAATCAGCAGATTGATGGCAACGCTGTCAAAATAAGAGCGGATTGATGTGTGCGTGCGCTCTCTCTCTATCTCTCCCTCTTTCTCCGCCTCCTCCTGTCTTTCTTCCACGCTTTCTCTCACTCACTCTCATTCTCTGCGATATCTCCTTTGTTTGTTCGTTTGAGGGATGGGCGGGTGGGGGTGGTCTGAGCGGAGAAAAGTCGGGAGGGAAGAGAGGTGTGTGTGTGTGTGTGTGTGTGTGGGATGAGGGGGCTCTAATTTTGTTGCCATGTTTCCGCTAAATTGCTCCGGTGGGGGAGAAGGTCAGTGCATGGGAGCCGCGGGCTGACAGCGAGGAATCATAGAAGAAGGAAAAAACAAGAGAAATGACGGCGGGAAGAGAGGGGTCAGGGAGCAGGAGGAGGGTAGAGAGAAGATGGCAGGGGGTGAAGGAAATTGTGAGACAGGAGAAGATATGAAAACTGTGAAATCGCCAGTAGTAGCGTGATGTGCGGGTGTGGAGCAGGGAGATGAAGATCAGATGAGCGCTTATGTGTTGTGCGCTGTCTCCCGCTATTGAAAGCCTGTCCAGAGAATCATTAGGCCCCAGCAGACAGGTGTGTAGCTGGACGTGTGTATTGTATGTAAGGGGGGGGGGGCAACGGCCTTTGTCAGGGCTGCGGTACTGCTGTCAGGAACTAAAAGGCCGGTATTGTTGGGATGGGTGCGAGGGTCACAGCGCTTCAATTAAAGGTCACGTTGGGTTAACGCGCTGACGGACCCTTTGTTATTCCCTGCAGACCCAATCCCATGCATGCTTGATTGCAGACTTGACACGTGTGCGTGTGTGCGCGTGTGTGTGTGTGTTGTGCGCAGCTCGGACGTTCCCGGCGCTCTAGAGGCGGCCATGGAGTGTCAGAAGCAGTACAGTCACCTGCCTCGTATCCATGACATCGTCGTCGCCCTGGTGGAGAAAGGAGACACGGATCTGCTGCAGAAAGGTCGGTGGCCCGTCCGTCCGTCCTTGGGGTTTGTCAGTCCGTCCATGTCGTCCATACTGTCTGCCCTCTTGCTCACAAGCAGCTTTAACGTTTCTCAGTGTTTTGTACGGGATGCATCTTTATTTGAGCTGTTCTGTTCTTTAGCTGACCATCAGGTCCGTCCGTCCATCCTCATTCGCTTATCTGTAGTCAGTACGGGTGCACGGTATTGATAAAATGTGATTCTGCGATACTGATCATGAAATTTGCAATATCGATAATAATTTTGATGATTTTTTTTACGTAAGTAAAAACTTATGTGAAAACACACCAAAATATATTTGTAACACATTTTCAACTGACACATATTGGACTCGTACAACAACAGTAATTCCAAGCTACCGAGGAGGCATTCTTTTTGGCCACTAATGTTTCCTCTTCGATCTCTATTATGTCATTAGTTTCCTCAGCAGCCACACATCTTACTCTTCGGTCTAAATCAAACACAGCTAAGCCAAGCAGACAATGGACGCATCTCTCCACAAAATAAACTGAATATTGCCCTTCCTGCAACATTTTCAATATATTGTCATAACTATACTGAATGCATGTATTGTGCATGTATTGTGTATTTAAGCTGTATTTGAGCTTCATTTACTAAAGAGCAGTGTCAACCACATGGAATATTTAACCTGAATTGAAATCTCACAGGGGTTATCTACATTTTAATACCAAAATAAGCGTTGTAACTGGTTCAGAACTGCAAAAAAACGTATGTAATATAAGAGTGTTTTTGCAAGGAAAAATACTTTGAAGATGGCGGGAGGGAGAGGGAGCTAAGGTTTAAGAGGTTAAGCACTGGAATAAGACATGTCCACAGCACCCCCCACCCACCCCTCCTTAGTCGCACCTGTTTTCTGCACATCTGCAGTACAGGGTGCGAACGTGTCAAGTTGCACTAGCAGAGTGGCTCTGGAGTGGCCGACCTGCTTGTGGAGCACCTCTCCTGTGCCATTTCTCACCCTCTTACCCCTTAACCCTGCTTACCTCATGCACCATGCCCTCTCACCCTCCCTGCCTTCCTGCTGGGGTGGGGGGGGGGCGGGAGGCAGGCAGGGGTGGGCGGGAGCCGACACCCGCCCCACAGTCACTGCTTTCCTCCACAGCCAACACAGCAGTGTTTGCCAAACCCGGTCCTGGAGGCCCACTGTATGTTAGCTGTCCGCCTTCTCCGACACACCTGACTCAAGGGAATGGGCCATTACTAGTACTCTCAAGTTCAGTTAGATGTCATTGATTTCCATGCAGAGTATATGAGTGAACGAAAAGCCGTTTCTCACGGCCCGAGGTGCAAATGCAGGTCACAACACAAAGTACAACATGCATACAACGTGAGCTGATCTCCTTACAGTAACGCAGTGTGTATGCTGACTGGAGCAAGTGCAAACCGTATTTGTAGGCTGTACAATCTGACAATGTCTTAAGTGGCGTGTAGGTCTGTACATAGTATAAAATATAAATAATGTGTTGAAATGACTCGGGGCCCTCTAGGCCAGAGCTATTGAACTCCGGTCCTGGAAGGCAGCTGTCCTGCACTTGTTGGATGTCTCCCTGCTCCAACACACCTGATTCAAATGAACGGGTCGTTATCAGGCTTCTAACGACTCATTCATTTGAATCAGGTGTGTTGGGGGGGGAGCGGACTAACAGGTTTATCGAGCCCTGTTGCTGTGACCCCACACATTGCCCCATGCGCGGGCAGTCCCTGTAAAATGCAGGGCTATACAGCGTGTGTGAAAAGGGCTTTTTATAGAGCTCTGAGCCGTCAGTTTTTCTGAATTCCTTAATCACTGTTTCTTTCCACAACATACTGTAGTTTTGGTGCAAGAGTTTTTCAGTGAATATGCCTCTCGTGAGGCATGACGTGTATGTGTGTCTGTCCGTCCGTCCAAACTTACTACCTGTCTTGAAGCTGTTAGCATTGGGAACAGCAAGTCTAGCACCTGAAGGCTTAGGCTTTGAATTTGGTGTGTGTGTGTTACAGTTGTTTGGAGCTGGGTCATTGTGCCAAGCAGATGAATCAGAGAAGTGTGTGAAATAAATGTATTTGTGACTTCCCTGAATATGTTCTGAATATCTCTCTCTCTCCCTCCCTCCCTAGCCATGGACTTTGTGAGTCAGGAGCGAGGGGAAATGACGATGTTATACGACTTGTTCTTCGCTTTCATGCAGACAGGTCGCTACCGCGAGGCCCGGAAGATCATCGAGGTACGACTGCTCGCACGCACGCACACACGCACGCATGCACGCACGATCACATGCGCATTAGTTTTAAATGGGACTGTCTACTGGGTTTGTTTCCTGCTGTATTTCCCACGTACATCTCATGAAACACTTTCTTGTTTCTGTTCGCCCATGACTCACATGCAAACACACACACAGTGTTATTCTTGCATGTTTCTTTAATTTTTATCATCTTTAGTCTTATTGTAAGCCCCTAGATTATGACAAACTCATCTGGGTGGGTGGAGAAGGGGGCTGAGAAGGCCCTAGAAGGATAACGGGGGCCGTTTAGGGCCCATATAGATGGGAGGAAGCGACTGATATAAGAAACAGATGCAGGGATGAGTCTGACATCGGAGGAGGGGGAAAACAAGGCCATTTGATTGTCCCGTCAACTCGTAATGTGTCCGGGATGAGATTAAAGCTGTGGAAAGATAATGCCTAACCTCCCCTTACCCACTCACTACTCAACCTTGTCCCGGTGAGCCCCAACGGACAGATTTGTCTCTCCTGAGGATTGTAAAACCCTCCTAAATGTCGAAGTGGTGGTGTTATTTTTTTAGCTGGATTGTAGCGCAGTTATCCTTCTTATAGCAGAGTCTGTTTGTCTGTGTGAGAGATTGGAGCGAGTCAATAACCTTGTGATTTGGATTGCCAGTGTACACATCGGCCTTGTTGCCAGTCAAGGATTCCAGACCGCACACAGCAGGGGTTAACCGCTATACACGTTGGTTACAGAGCTTTTTCTACACAAGCCTGGTTGTCATCTGTAACGAAACATGACCATGAATGTCTGCCGGCTATTGATGTTCAGTGGTCATTTAAAGGCAGTGTCAGGCATTTTCGCGAATGCTTGCTCGCTCACTTCAAGCTCAAATCGAAACAATATCCCTCCGCGGCGCCACCCCGAACATTGAAACGCATTGTGAAGCAAAGCGTAGTACTGCGGCTTTGCTGTTGTGAGCGGTGTTCGCCACTTTGTTTATGTTCCTATTTACGGAGCCAGGGCTGTGTAGAAGTACCAGATTATATATTATTAGAGAACAGTAAGATAGCGATATGCAAGGAGATTTCTGTTGACCCTGATTTTAACACCAATAACGCAAAATTGCAGTTTCTTAAATATTTACTGTGAATTATAGGATGTTCTCACATGGGCTGTAGATATTATTTCCCCCCCGCAGCAGTAAATACTAGGTTATTGAGCATTTCTGAACCTCTTATTTATATATAAAAAAAAGTAAACTATCACTATGTTGAAATTCAAAAGGCCGTGTCCACTTAACACACACAACGGAGTTCATTGAGCAAGTATACTGACATGGCATTTCAATAGTGGTTTACAGTGCAGCTGATGGATGCATTTTTCACACAGTCGTGTACACACACACACCTACTTCGTTTGTCTATGAGGGCATCAAGTGGCGTTTCAGAGGGGTGTCTCTTTAGGCTGTGTTTGGTATAATTGGCAGCTGATTAATCACAGCTAATTAAATGTAATGATAGAGAAAGGTGGCCAATTTTCTGCTAAATGTTTCGCTGTAGGGGACGGGTTTGTCAGCTGGCACACGCTATTAGTGTGTGTTTGTGTGTGAGAGAGAGAGAGAGAGATAGATAGTCAAGGTTAGGTAGTATTGCTCAAGAGTGCTAAGCCATTAGGTGTTTTTGTGTTAGGGAGAGGGGTTGTGGGGTTTGCACGTGTGTGTTTGCTGAGAGGGAATGTGATTAGTTAAATTAGAACATTAGAAATTGAGACGGAGAGGGTTTGTTAAGTGTAGCGGAGATGAGGTCAGTCTGTCTGTGTGCATGTCGAGCATAATCTGACACAACGGTCTTTATTCGGTCTCCGAAAGAGAGAATTATCTTCTCTTCATGCATTTGCTCCACGTGCATGTTTGTTATTTTTTATAAACATAATTCCTATGTATTTTGTCTCTGCTCCGATAGTAAAGATTTGAGCGAAGAGGCGACCTGCCAGAGCAGCTTTAAACCCAGGAGATTTAACCAAGTAGAAGGAATCCTGTGGGTCACCATTGCAGTGAGCCTTTGTCTGTAAGAAGATTAGACAGACTGAGAGACACACAGAGAGAGAGAGAGAGAGGGGCATTTTAATTTGTCTTTTTGGCTCGTTTGTTAAGACCATAATGCCGGTGGCAGGGGATAAAGGGCTTCACTGTGAACAGTGAGGAGAGGGAGGGAGGTACAGTAGGATCGGAGGTGCAGAGGAGATCTGGAGGGAATGGGGGGGAAAAGTGGGTGATTGAAAGAGGGGAGAAGAGGCTAGGGGGGACGTCATTAAGAGAGTAAGGGGGAGTAAGAGCGGGCACATGAAGGATGAAGCCCAGCTTTTGCTGCCCTCCCCTTATTTCCCCGTGACCAGCTCTCCTCGCTGAAGGCAAGCGCGGCTTGACGACAGCTGATCCCAGTTGGTCTGTCTGGCTGTCTGACTGACTGACTGACATGGCCATGCATCCCAGAATCATTCAGGTTGTAGTAGTAGTAGTAGTACTGTAGTTCCCCTTAACAGAGACAGATGGACAGACATACTGACTGTTATTCCAGTAAACATCTAGTCTCTCTGATGTAGCCACCTCGCCACTGAACAGGCCAGACCTTATAGTACTCGTGCGAATTTGCTTTAAAATGCTGGAAATCTCTGAAAAGCGAACTGACGAATACATAAAATCGACCCGAGTTATTTTACTGATAATGTAATGTATGCTTACAGAGTACCTGGTTGTAAATACAATCCTTGTATATTAAAGGCCAAATCCGTTACTGAACATGGGGTCAGAGTGTACAAAATGTGTATTTTGAGTTGTGTCTATGACTATATAATACATGTCTACATCTGTAAGGTGTTTCTGTGACTACATAATACATGTCTACATATGTAAGGTGTGTCTATGACTACATAATACAGGTCTACATCTGAAAGGTGTTTCTATGACTACATAATACATGTCTACATATGTAAGGTGTTTCTGTGAATACATAATACATGTCTACATCTGTAAGGTGTGTCTATGACTATATAATACATGTCTACATTACAAATAATATCAATAATAATGTCTTTCATAGACCCCTGGACTTAGGGCCAGGCCTGGACGTCTGCAGTGGTATGCAGAGAAATGCATTGCAAATAGCCAGGTAACGGGTACGCATGCACACATACGGAACTAGGGATAAATAATAATACAATTAACTTGTGTAGCGCTTTTATTAGTACTCAAAGCTACTTTACAGAAGAGAGCACATGCATAATGACATTTTAATAATGCACAGGATTCAGAAACATCGAATGGGGGATGCGTAAATGTGGTGCATCCGATATATAGGCTGTACACCGCACACAAATAAGATGTGCTTCCTCGATGGCGGTGGCCAATGTTGTATTGTTGTTGTTGGCTAAATTGGAGAAGGTCTAAAAGCTGATGCTATGATACCACCCATAACACTAGCATGGCACCAGAGGGCGGGTGTCACGCACAGTTGTGGTGTTTTCAAATAAAAAAGAGGCATGCTGGCCGTGTGGTAGAATTTCACCAACATCTGTATTGGCCGTTGGCCAAATTGTTACTTTGTTAAAATGCCCAAAAATAAACTTTGTACATGTTAAAAGCAGGGGTAAATTGTCATAAGGTGAACTAAGCAATACATAATGAATAATTTCTCTGTTGCCAACCTTCGCTCTGTGCGTGCAGCTGGAACCTCTGGAACACATGGTGGATGCGACTGCCAAGCTGTTTGAGTGTGACCGTGACGAGATGTACAGCTACATCCTACGCATCTGCAGTGAGTCCTGTTCTCTTGTGGGGGGGGGAGACGCATATGCTTCAGAATGTTATTTATGGCCCTGTGTGTGTGTTGAGTGTGCATGTAGACTCCTGTGGGGAGGCGGTAAGGGGGTGTTAGAGCCAACTTTAGCTCAGTTAGCATGCACATGCATTGTAGGGGGTTGGCGTATAGAGAACGTGGGAGATGTGGCCTGATTACAGCGGCCAGAAATAGAACAGATAACACAGGGTGATTGCAGTGTTAAAGATGAGTGTCGGCCCATTAAAACACCCTTTACCGTCCACACACACACACACACACACACACACACACAGCGCGGTAGTGTGGTTCCTAAATGACCTCGTGGTCGAGGGGTCACAGGTTTGAGCAGATTAGAGTGGTGGTTGCCCTCTCTCAGCATGGAGTGCCTCAGTAGAAGCAAAGGCCTTTAAACAGTGGCCTACATGTTTTATGATGAGGGACTACAACCTCACGTGTGTTCGCGTTTAAATCAATCGGGGAACATGTGGCTTTGTATTATAGGCAGGGTCAGTCATTCTTGCTTACTTCCAGCTCAAATCAAAACCGTATCGAGCCGCCGGCGTCCACGGCAGCACCTCACATGTCGAAATGCATTGTGAAGCAAAGCGTAGTGCTACGGCTTTGTTGATATGAGCGGTGTTTTGCCACTTTGTTTATGTTCCTATTTACGGAGCCAGGGCTGTGTAGAAGTACCGGATTATTTTTTCAACACGCACAGAGAACGGAAAGCTAAAGAAATGTGAGGAGATTTCGTGAATTTGACAAAAAGTGTATTAGCTTAGCATTTAGCTTGCAATAGCTGACGTTACCTTGAAGGCCGGCTGTAATTGGCATGTGACGTGGCGTCATCATTACATAATGTTGCTGTTGTGAAGTGTGCACATTTGTTTTATCACAGAGGACACTAACAACTGGCAGAAGGCCGAAACTGTGTGGACAAAAATGCAGGAGGAGAACGTTATTCCCCGCGAGAGGACGCTACGAATGGTGGCCGACATCCTGAAGAATAATGGCCAGCCGGTGCCCTTCGACGTGCCTGAGGTAAAATAACACACACACAATAAGCGCGCCTATTCACACATATAGTACACACACACACTTTCTGTCTCTGCCACTTTGGTGCCAGTGTTAATTTGCCCCCAGCCAGTACAGTTTAACCCTTTTCCTCATGGCTACATGGGTGACTGAGCAATAGCGTGGCCTTGGCTGCAGCTCTACCATTGTTACGATGGCACGCACACACTCACACACACACACACGCTATCACACGCTCGCTCACATGCACACACTCACATGCACACACTCACACACATAACACGCTGAGATACGCACTCGCATAAACGCGCACATACACGCATTCCCTCTCGCTCACTATCACACAAATGCTCGCACACACACTCGCACTCACGTGCACACGCGCGCACACATTCTCACACACACACACTCTGCATTCACACCGCCAACGTATTCAACCCGCAAATCGCTGACGAGCGGTCTCCAAGCCCTCTCTAGTGTCCAAACCGCCAGCTCGGGGTGGGCATGTCTTACGCCAGTGACAACCAGAACTCGCGTGAGGTCTGCAGTAAGGTTAGTGAAATCAAACGCATTCCCTCAAAAAGAAATAAACATTTTGTTTGTATAAATACTTTGATTTTGTCAAGTATAAGCTATTATTACACTATGGCCACCTGGGATTGATAGTCGCCGAACTCCGTCACCAACACCTCTCGCTGGAAATTAGCATAAAGTTGAAAAGTTCTCAAATCTGATCTGTCACTGGGCGACCGCTGTCACCGAGGAACGTGGAACCTCTCTGAACACGTCGGCGGTGTGAATGCAGGGTCACACTCTCGCGCACCTAACACACGTGCACACTCGGAGCGTGACACTGACGGAATGGTCGTTGTGCGTTGCCATAGTGACCCAGTGGCAATGTCACGTACTGTCTTCTTCCTGCTCGCCCAACAGACCTGGTACGACCGAGCTGCTGCCGCCGCCGCCGCCGAAAGGTTTGCCAAGCCAACCAGCTCACAAGCCCCTCTGGCGGTGAATGGTAAAGACTACCAGATCCGTCTGTTGGCACTGTGCAAGAGGGGCAAAGCCCAAGGTGAGCTGCGCGGTATCCTAGGTAACCATAGCCTCCGTCACGGCACGTTTCAATGTCTTGGGTCATTTTTTTATTTATTAAAGGCATGGCTAGTCATTCTGGAGAACGCTTGCTAACTTTGATCTCAAATTAAAAAAAACCTCCCTCAAACTGCCCCCACACATTGAAACGCATTGTGAAGCCAAGCGGCATTTATTGGCTGCTGTGAGCGCTGTTTGCCACTTTGTTTATGTTTACTGTTTACGGAGCCAGGGTTGTGTACTGTAGAAGTACTGATATACTTGTATTTGTTTTCAGCACGCACAGAGGACGGTAAACTTTTGAAATGCGAGGAGATATTTGGTGATTTTCAGAGTGATATTGGCTTACAAGCTGACTATACCTATACCTACTTTGTTTATGTTCCTATTTATGGAGCCAGGGCTGTGTAGAAGTATCATATACTTTTTTCAACATGCACAGAGAACGGTAAACTAGCGATATGCGAGGAGATATGTTGTGAATTAGACAAAACGTGTATTAGCCTCCACTTAGCTTGCAATAGCTGACTGTACCTTTTTAAGCAGCGTTGTCACTGTTGTCAAATGAGATTATAATGATCTGAACGATATCTGTTCCTCCTCCTGCAGAGGCCTATGGGATTGTGATGGATACTGATAAAAATGGAGTGGCCTTGGGCCCCGCCTCCTACGACCACGTTATCCGCACACTGTTGGCTGAGGGATCGATGGAAGACGCCATGGCGATCAGAGACATGTGAGAGACACCGATCTGAGCATGGGGATATAATGGCGTGTGTTGTTGACCAGTGATCATGTTAGGGTTGGGTACTGTTCACATTTGAATCGGTGCCAGTGCCAGTTCTGTACTGGTAAATTTTTTCAGCACTTTACTCTCTGTAATAACATTACAGCAATTTAGTGTTGTCTATGGAAAAAAAAAACTGCCTGACAACGTGTTTTAGGAGTTCTGCTTTAGCCTATAGCCTATAAGCATTATTGAACTGTGCCTCCCTCAGTTTTCCCGAATGCCCCCTACCCTGCTAGTAGCTTACGCTGTGTACGAATTTCAACTACGTTCTCCGAAGCAGAATATGGTAGCTTACGTTAGCATTGCACACTTTCAATAGAGACATTTATTGTATTTGTAGCCTACAGGGTTAAATCTGAAACGAGGACGTTGTAAAATATTGCTGCTATAAACAATGGGCCTAGTTTGTCTCTGATGTGTTCAACACCAGAGACGTGTGCGCATGTGACCTAATCTCTCTCATCATTCCGCTGCAAGAGTTTGCTGTGTCTGCTTCTACAGCGGCCTGTTTATCTCGCTGCTCCCGTCTCAAAAGCAACTACGTAATGTTTTACAAGAACACTGGACATGTTTTGTCGAGAGCTGGAAGCGGTATTGTGCCCTCAGTTGGGTTCCTGCTGTGGATTGGGTCCCCTTGATGGGATTGTGCATATTACCCTTCACGTCCAGAATGATCAATAGATGCGCAATGTGGTAAAGTTAAAAAGGTATTTATCCCATGAAGACTAGAGACCCTAGACCCCTTCAGAACTCCCAGTATCTACACTTGCAGTTCAGTCCATTGCAGATACTGGAGTTACACACCAAGGCCAGCTTCTCCTGGATACAAACAGCTGTTCTTTTCTAAGCCCTGGAAATTCTCTCTCATACACACACACACAAATTAATTTAGGGTTTTCTGAGAAGCCAATGACCTTGCAAAAAAAAAAAAAAAAATCATCAATATCTCAGCCTCTGCCTATTACTGAAGTATCATGTGATCTTGTTTTGTTGTTGCTGGTGGCATATCAGGGCTTTAGCATGGGGGCAAATGGACATGCAGTCAGATGTATTAGAGATCTGAGCTTAGTACAGCTCTGATCTCCTCCGCTTTGTCTTTTCTACGTAATCTCCCCTTTTATCTCCTTCTCGTCTCTCTCTCTCTCTCTCTCCTGTCACCCTGCCCATTTGCATTCTTTATTCCCCGATTTGGATTTATACAGTGCGTTACTTTATTTGCGTATTGATAAGAACGCTAGGGACAAAGTGGAAGAAGAGTAGAATTGCGTAGGTGATGTTCGGAGGCGGTTGGTGAAAACCTCTCGTCCGGCCTGGCTCACTTAATGTCTTGTCAAATTGTGTTATTTTTACATCCACGTCTCATTGAACTGCAGGTATTACAAGCGAGAACTCATATCTTCTTTCTCCACAGATTGGTTTATTGTCTTATTGGTTTATTAGTCTTATCTAGTAGGGCTGTGCAATTATTCAAAATATGGTTTTGATTCTGGCTCCTAACGATCACCAGGAACAATGTAATCGAGGGAAAAAAAAAATGCTTATTTTGCACATTACGTTTAGCATCGCTTATTTGTTAACACTACATAGTGGAGTGGCGTGGTTTCTTCGATGCATTCAACAGAGTGGCGAAGGAGCGGAGCTATACCAGTAAACGAATCAAACGAACATGGATTAAATTAAATTGAATGAATAATTGTTATAGCAGCAATATTCCCAACCTGTCTGCTTTGGAGTTAATCATGTACATTTAAAAATCAGCACAAGGTAAGATGGACGATGGAGAGAATCTGCAAACTATTTATTAATCGTGTTCAATAATCGCGAGGTCGATACTGACCAGAATATCGAGCAGCCCTAGTCTTACCTGCTCCCTTGAGGCGAGAGCTGAACGTGTAGCGTGTCTTAGAGTTGCACTAGAAAGAGAGCTGAATAATGGCTGACGGAAGGGAAGAGTTAATCACATACTTGGCCAATGGAGGCTTGATGGGTATTCATTCTGTGTGAATGGTGGCGTGGTGGTGATGGGGGGGTAATCTGTACAATCGAGAGGCAAGGTGCTTACAGCAAGATTATGAGATTGGAAGTCGTTGTGATGAGGAAGATCCATTGGCTAAAGCACAGGGGGGTGAGAACCAATAAAATAAGAAATAATTCTGGCACACACACACACACATACTCGGACTCCGCGGCAATATACCGGCCCACCCTGCCACCGCAACAATCTCCATGGCGACCGCGTTACTGTGGCTACTGGCTACCACTTGGCCCCTGATTCGCTGCTGCGATAAGGATCGGCGGCTTGATGCTCAATTAAGCGGGCGGATTAATCTTCTTGCAGGGCTATAATGATAAAAAAGGAGCACTTGATTGAGGTTTAAGTGACGAAGAAATGGGAAAAGGAGAGAGCTGAAAAGAACCGCAGATTGATGATTATTTTTTTGTGGGGGGGGGGGGTGTGTATGTTCTCATGTCGCCTCACATTGGTAGCATTCTTCAATCCCTGGCGGGCTGAAAGGTCGTTCAATTTCCCAGCATGCCCGCCCGGCAGCCGACCTGTAAGCATCCTTGAGAAAGCCTAGCTCCTACCTGCTTAGGTGGTTTAAGTGTCTCCTACAGTAAATCCCCTTATATTCAAACGTACCTGCCAGTTGACCCCAAACTATTTGAAAACACAAGCATGCAGCTCCACTTCATGTCAGTGACAAGGATTGCACGTTTATTTTTAATTGAAGATTGCAGCATCTGTTATTATTAGAATTACATGCATGCATATTAGAATTACATGCATGTTGTTCATAATACCCTAAAATGAATGATCATATGAACTATCAACAAATTAATAGAATGTCTTTTTAAATTGTAGAAATAAGTAACAGTAACACTTTCATGTGCTTGACTAGGAACCTTCCCAAACTCATTTATTTTTAATCTGCACTGCATCTGTTAGATTTATCAATATTTTAAAATACATTTCTGGGAATTACAATTAGGTAATTTGGGATCTACATGTATTTCTGGGACCAAATTATAGTTCCGATATGCATTGTCCACCAGGTTTGTTCTGTTTGTATCCATCGCTTTCCTCTCTCCAGGGTGTCATCAGGAGGCATTGAATAGTGTTCTGCAGCTTGATATTAATCCACAGCAACCGTCTGCTGCCGGTGGTTTAATATTAACACAGTGTGAACCATGGTTACCACCTTCCTTGATAGATGCCCGGCGAGGCCTTCTCTCCTGTAGCGTTGCATCCCGATCTCGCGAGCCTCAGTTTAACTTTGCAGCGAGAATCAGTGTGGAAAGCCTAGAGATCATTGGGAATGTGTCAGATGAAAAGAATTTATGACTGTCAGCGTTCAGGGTGAATTGGTGTAAAGTGTAAATGTAAACCTGACCCCAGAATCTCTCTCCCTCTCCCAACCCTCCATCTCTCTCAACCTCCCTCACCCTATTTCTCTTTTCCCTTCTATCTCTCTCTACCTCCCCCCCCCGCCCCGCGGGGGGGGCCGCGCGGCCCCGGGCCGCCGCCGGGGGCCGGCGCCGCCGCGCGGCGCCCG
>JAODUE010000007.1:977060-993288 GCA_027564755.1 Amblyopsis hoosieri
CACACACACACACACACACACACACAGTGCTGAGTCTCGTGTTCCAGGCTTCCAGCTGAGTGACATCGCCTCCAGCCTGCACATCATCACACTCAGCAAGAGAGGTCAGGTCAAAGGTAGGAAACACAAACGCACTCCCTCACACACTCTCTCCGTGCTACACACACAAACCCTACACACACGCGCGCTACACACGTGCACACACACGCGCTACACACACACACACACACACACACACACACACACACGTACACTCCATGCTAACACCCCCCCTCCTTATCCTCCTCAGATGGGCTGGCAGTTTTTAAGTCCATGCTGGAGACTGACCACGTGCCCTCACAGATGTCGGTCACCCGATTGGTCCAGGCCTTGGGTAACCACGGTGACGTGGCAGGCATTCAGGAAGTGGAGTCGATGATAAAGGGCCTGGGCACGTCCCTCAACCTGTCCAGCATGGTGTTCACCAACAACACCGCCTTGGCACACATTAAGAGGCAAGTCAGACTAGCGTGTGTACGTCAGCGTTTAGAAAGGGGTTACAATTTGGGGGTAATCTACGAGGTAAAGGACACCACAGTTGATGGGTTTTTAGCAAAAGGTCAGTATCGCTTTGACACCTGCCCGTCATGGGCAGCTAGCGTTTAAAGGCAAGGTTAGTCATACTCGAGAACGCTTGCTAACTTTGAGCTGAAATCAAAACAACATCCCTCTGCAGCGCTGCCTCACACAATGAAACGCATTGTGAAGCAAAGAGTAGTAAATTGACTGCATTTATATTGCGCATTTATCCAAAGCGCTTTACAGTATTCTGCCTCACGTTCACCCATTCATACACACATTAATACACCGATAGTTATTGCTGGCATGCAAGGTGCGACCAACCGGGAGCAGTTTTTAGGGGGTGTTTTTTTTTTTTTTATACATTTGCAAACATTTCAAACAAGCTTTTTTCACTTTATTATGAGGTATTGTGTGTTGAATTTTGAGGGAAAACATTATTTTAATTTAGGAATAAGGCTGTAACATAACAAAATGTGGGGAAAAAGTGAAGCGCTGTGAATACTTTCCGGATGCACTGTAGAGGAGATATGCCACATGCATAATTCTGACTATAGCTCTGGTATAATTCTCAAACGGCAAATTTCGCGGTTGGAGGAAAAGAGCCAATCATCTGCTTTGTAACTGCCAAGCATGAACCTATTTAACCAATCGTGCGGTTGCACTGATGATGCAAGCCAATGCGCATGCGTAGTAGAAGCTTAACCTGTGGGGAAAATGTCTTTTTAAACCTTATTTTGTGGGGGAAGTCACAAAACCATTTGACTTGTGTTTGTATACATGCAGTTTTTATGACCCGGTGAGTATTGAAACTGCAGTTATGGCACTCATGTCAATGCAGTCTTCCTGAATAACTGCCCGGGGCGTTTCAAAGATGGCTGCCGAGTGGCGAGACTTGCCTATAAGGACTTTAGTTAGTCATTCTCCAGAACTATTGCCAACTGATTAAAATCAAAGCAAACTGCCTCAGAAGCATTGTTGTGTGAGGGCATGCACCACTTTGTTTGTGCTCCAATTTACGCAGTCAGAGCTGTGAAGAAGTACCTGATTACTTTTCCATCACAAACTAGCGGAATGCGAGGATATATTTGGTGAATTTGACAACTTGTATTATCTTACAAAAATATTCAGCTACTGTTGGTTTGTCAAAGCTGATGGCCTACTCTGTAACCCCTTCTGAGTCTCTGAAGTAGTATAAACGGTGTTGGAACATAGCAGTAATGGCACTGTCTGGCAAGCCGAAGGTTTCTGCTCCAAGAGGGCAGACACCTTTTCAAGTACGGCACCAATTCATATATGCAAAGAGAGATCATACAATCTAGCCTGCTGTAAGTTAGACCCAATACTGACTGGACACAGCTCCATTGGGAAGTGTTCTGTCGTTGCCTCCTACTGGGCGTAGATCTCTGGATGATTTTGAAACTATTGGACAGCCTTTAACCAGTTGGCAACTCTTTGTATTGCTTTATCCGCCTCCACCGCTATTTCGAAACACGCATGACTTCAACATTGTCACTCGTAGCCACCCTGATTTGTACGCCAGCAGGGTGGCTGTGAAAAAGCTAATGCGAACAGGGTTTCCACACTATAATCTCAGCGAAAGTTCAACTGTGAGCAATAGGCGGGCAGAGTCAGGCTACTATAATGCACGTCCATTACAGGAAAGTTTCTAAATGTGCATTTCTTTATCTGTCTTTATAACAATGATCACTATGCTTGTATAGCTCGTTTCAAAGTACTCCAAGTGCTTACCTGTTGTAGGTGACCTAGCTCTACCACTACACACCAATGACTTTTATAATAGGAGCTAGGCACCATGCAATGCTTGCTGTAACAGCTGTGGAGTAATGTACTTTGGAAAGGACCTGTATTACCACAGTCCTTAGCCATTATCATTAGTCGTAGTGTTTTTCGTTCCTTTTGTTCATTTCCAAGCGGTGATTCTCGCAACTGTTCCGCACATTGAACGGGCCGACCTGCAGTTGGCAATCAGACTTCTCATTATCTTCTGCTGGTGTTTGAAACGGCTACAGTAGCTCCACGGTAAAATAGTCCGATTATTTCCCATTGCGATTTCCTCTATACTAAACTGCGTTTGTTGGAAACGTTTAGCCTAAGTGTGTCTCACTGAGTGCTGAAGAACTGAAATGTTGTAAGACCGCCTTCCCTTCACTTGAGCCGTACTATAGCTCAAGTGAAGTGAATGTAGTGTAGGAATAGTGTTTGGCTGTTTGGCTGCCCAGTGCAAATGGCAAGACACAGGTTTAGTTCAGCTATTGATGCATTCTCCTTAATGCAGTAAAGGCACAACCATAAATCTACGCCTTGCCTGACCCACGCTCCGGTCCGTTCGACGTGCAAGCAGCACACAATGTGAAGGGCATCATCACGCATCGACCCTTCAGCACGCTACTTCCTGCATTAGCGCGCGCGTGCACATGCAACTTCCACACGCGCCAACACAACTCCTGCACACACACACACACACACACACACACACGCAAAACTCATGCATACACACAACTTGAGCATGTACACACCAACAAACGGACTCAACAAACTCAGACATGCACACGCGCCCCGCACACACAACTTGCGAATACCCGCACAATTTGCACACACGCACACAAACACAACTCATGTGCACGCGCACGAACGCACGCACACACACGCACGGTAACCTGGGTGGAGCTGATTGGTTAAGAACCAGGGCAAGGGAGGGGAGGGCAGGGGACCCATGCACCACATTTAGATGGGGGGGGCCCTGCTGAATTATTAAGACGGGCTCCCGTCACAGTGATCAGCACGCACACAAGCACACACGCACACTCCAGAGCTTGTGCAAGTATAAAATCGCACACACACACACAGCCCGTGGATTAAATATTCATAGCGACTTGTGGCCGAGGCGCGTGTGAAATGTTATGAACGCAGCCGAGGTTGCCACATTGACTCGCTGTGAGTTTCGTGTGCTTCCGTTTGTACAGAGAGCACTGTGCTTTGTTGTGCTAGCCTAGCGTGTGCCGTCATGCACACATCTAGATCGAGTTAGACCAGCTTGGTCTGGCGCTACAGAGGGGAAATAAAATGGCCCTGCGCACTTTCAGTGTACGTTATTGCCTCTTTTATGAAGTTATACAACCCGGTTTGTCCGTTCTGCACTGCTGTAGTAAACGTGGTGATGGCGCAACATGGCAGCCCCGTTATGTGCGACCCATACTACGTATGTATTTATTGTTAATTATAAGCTTACAGAAATATTACGATTATTTGTTACCTGTGATTATACACTAATACATACATATTTGTGAATACTATATTCAGTTTCTGCTAATGAATCCTTCTAAATCTTACATGGTGTTCCTTTAAAATGTAACAATTGGACTACATACCTTTTTATCTCATCAAATCAGTATGTTTAAGCGCCTGTGGAAACCATATGCTTATACGCTGATGGCATTGTTGTCTTTGGACAAAATTGATTGTGACTTGACTTCATTGACCTACTTTAATGTTTTTGTTTTGAAATGGGCGACAAATGTATTTGCGTAGAGGTGGTTCAGACTGGTATCCGACTGTGAAATAAAATATTTTCTCCACGCAGATGTCAGGGATCCATTGACGCGTATCTGCAACATGTAAAGCTAGTTAAAGCTAGCTACAGCTAAAGTTAAAGCTAGCTACATTGGATGGATGTGGCTGTTTTCCGCTCTTCTGAGCTAACGCGTCGTTTCTCCTTTCTTTTGCCCACCCGCCCCTGTCAACTCTCCCTCCACACCACTAGGGGCGACGTGCAGGCTGCCGTGGAGGTGCTGGAGGCGGTGTACACCGGCCCCGAGCACACCTGGCAAAGCATGTCCTTCGTCTTCAGGAAGCTGATGGAGCACGGCGAAGACGAGGCCCTGGACAAATGTACACGCGTCACCTACATTTATGCTAATGCTAACCATAGTGCCTAATGCTAATGCTAACCATACGCATGTGTGTATTTGCAGTGAGCGCTATGGCAGAGCGGCTAGCCAACCACTTTGCCTGCTACAGGCCAGCCATGGACCTCTTCCTTCAGTTCCTGGAGATGGACCAAGTAGAGGAGGCCAAGTCCATGCTAACCGTGAGTAGCTCAACCCCTGCGCGGTCGCGGCGGAATTAAATGAATTTTCACGCGTAGGTCCACTGTCAAGCATCAGCCCTGTCTAACCTACCCAGGCCACACTATCAGCAGCAGGTTTCTAAAATGCATCCATGACCTAAAATAGAGATTGGCTGTAATTTACTTTGCAACTCAATTGAAAAGTTAATTTAACACTGGAATTGGATCGGTACTCTGTATCGGCAATACCCAAATTGCCATTATCTGTATCGGGACTGAAAAAACTGTATCGTACCATCCTTAGTTCAGATTACATCATTTATCTGCGTGCTTCTCCCAAAGCTGAGAGACACTCAACAAAGATGGAAATTGCTGTCTCACCTTACTAATGAAATACAATCCTGATATATACATATTTTATTTTAATGCTAACATTCAGTGGTGGTTTGCTTTAAAAAAAAAATATTGTTAACTGTTTAAACTACTAATCACACAAGTGAATCAACCCTCTGCACTAAAAACTTTTTTTTTTTAATTTACTTTCACACATACATTGAAATGGGAATGGGAAAGGAAAGCAACTATTGAAATGTTTTTGATAATAGTACACTTTAAAAGTCTTGTATGTTTATATTCCATAAACAGGCCAAATCTACTATGTGCAGTTATAGATACTCTACAAAAATGTGGCATTGAAACTGTGTGTGTGCGCGCGTGCATGCGTGCGTCAGTAGTGTAGACATTTATCTACCAAGGTTGTTGACTTATTTATCCAGACATACATCTGTCACATTCACTGTAAAAGCACTTACGCCCATTCCACTACAGCCGGCCTGTCTGAAATTGGCCTCGACCAATTTGCTAATGTAAAACGGTTCATAAATTACAGCTCAATGACTCTGCATTTGCCATGGGGATATGAATATGGACACGCTAAATGGGTTGCTAGGAAGGAGAGCGGTTCAGGGAAGAGGCAGATGGTACGATGGACAGGCAGCCTAAGAAAAATGACATGCCAGCCAGATTGTGTCCCATTTGCAGTACGACTTTGTGTCAACAGTGAGGTTTTTCCTCTCTTGGTGGATAATTATCCCACTCACCCATTTAGTTGCATGTGTGACTAGCATATGCTAATAAACAAGGACACATTATGCATGACTTGTACCACATACACCTTTTATCACATTTGAAATACTATGGGGGCCCATTGATTTTAGGCATAGACTGTGTGTATATAAATGGACAAACCCTGTGTGACGTCACCCATAGCTTTCCTCATAAACGGGTCTGAAGACAGAGCTGTGGCTTGCTCCGGCTGTCGCCATCTTTGCAGTACCTCACTCCAAATGTATGGCTAATATATCAATGTTGAGGTATAATATAATAGATGGGGTGACATGCTATATTTTTACCACGCTGTAAACATGTTTATTTTCGCTGTGAAGTGAAACATTTTAGCATTGGAGTCTATGGGGATTGACTCCCTTTTGCAGCCAGCCATTTGATGAATTGCATATTTTTCATTTTTTAAAGTTTCCCCTTGGTTTTAGGTCATGCTATGTCCCTTATCTTATTAACTAGTTAAGTTAGTCTCGCAGAGCAAGCCTTTACAAATACGTAAAGTCAGGAACACAGCGCTGGCTAACTGCGTCAGTACCCGTCTACTTGACAAGCGAGGTGTTTTGATTGACATTGTCAAACTTGGTATTGTAAATGCATACCCACACCTGATTGGAGTTGTGCTACCAAAATATTTCTAAACATCAACAACAGACAAAGCGAGCAGATAGAGATTTGTGTAGAAAGAGGAGTAAAATCCTTTGTAATCATTTGAACTGCTTGAAGAAACTGCAAAGATACTGGAATAGCTCAAGTCTCTCTGAAACACGTATCCCTTGTCGATAACGCTTCATATTTGATTCATATTACTTTAAACAATTCTACCACATCAGTGGTGGGAAATATTGTGATTGAAATATGTTGAGAAATGTAGCCGACCGGCTCCATGTTAACGAGGTGCGAACGCTACTACGGAGGGATATGTCTATATTACATCTTTGTGAGCTATGCCTATATATGCTCGTGAAACAATCTCCAAGCTCCAGTTTGACTTGGTCGGGTGAAACATCTTGTAGTGTGTGAACCCCTGTCGCCTATCAGTCACGTAGTGTGAATCACACAACGACGTCAAGACGCCCGATTACCAGAGAGAGACAGTCGTGTAGTGTGTGCTGCACGTCGATGTGTAGACTTAACCTGGCATTACATTCCGTTTCACTAACAAACATTAAAGACGGTTGAGAACTTTTTTCCCCAGTAGACACCTTAAAATGAGGAGCCCAGCCTCTAGGTTTAGCCATCCCACCCCGCCATGATGTCCAGGGTCACTGTAGGGGAGCGTCTTCCACTTTCATTTCCTCCCATTATAAGTGAAGCAGGCCATAAACGATAAACGGCGTCTGTGTATCCAAGCAGATGACGATGACACAGCCGTAGAGAGAGGGAAAGTTGGTGTGAATCGGTGGGGGGGGGGGTGAGCCAGAGACGAGTGACTTTAGTTATTACGAAGCATGGGAAATAAGCAGGAGGCAGGGCTCTCTTGGTATTCAGAGCTTTTAGGCAGCTGTGTGTGTTTGTGTGTTTGTGGAAGCGGAAAAGGATGGTAGCCTCTTTTGCGGTCTGGCTTTGGGAGAGGTTGTCGTAGCGACAGCCGTAGCGCAGCTGAGAGAGAGAGGAAGCTTTAAGTTTAAGTGGAGAGCCTGGTGCTCGCCTAATTGCCTGATTGTACTGGATCCGTTCTGCCACGGAGTGACTCTGAAACCCCGGGGATCCGCAGCCATGCGAGCGCCTGTTAAAAGCCTAGCGGGCCTCCGCCGCATGTAATTCCGAGGGGACGCACGGAGGGGAGAGGCTGGTAATCTGGCCTCATTGCTGCTCAGCCACAAGACGTGCGTGCGGCAACGTTTGAACGCTCTTCCATTGAAATCCCGCAACAAACGCACAGGTTCTCACTTCATCATATTTAAGTGTGCGTGCGTTACATGGACATACACACAAGGACACGGGTAATAAAAATTAGCATTTCGACATTCGATTTCCCCAGTAAAGGACATGTGTCTCTAAGTAACACTGTTGTATTTAAATGTATAGCATTATACGGGACGGCGCGGTGGAAATTGCTCAGTTAGATGTTGGCATTTAAGGCAAATAGTGCGCCTATTACTTCTCTTGCGCTCCGTCCCTCCCCCCGGGCGCACTATCATTATCTCGCTCGCTTACCGCTTCCCATTAATTGGCTAATAAACTCGGCCAATGAAAAGCCTGGACTTGGGGCATATTCAGATGTCCACTAAGCACTAGAATGCGCTTGTTATGTGACTAAGTGTAGATAATTACTTTGTGTTGAGGGAACGGGCACTGTACATTTTAATTCATAAAGAAATGAGGAGTTGTGCCTTGGACACCCCTGTTAAGTAGGTAATTAACCTTTGACTGCTGTGAATGAGTGTGTCTGTGTGTGAAAGAGAGTTGGTGGTTGCTGCTGTGTGTGTGTGTGTGTGTGTGTGTGTGTGTGTGTGTGTGTGTGTGTGTGTGTGTGTGTGTGCGCGTGCGCGCGCGCGCAGGGGGGGAATTTTCAGGTATGTGTGAGTAAGAGGGCAATAAGTTGGAAAAGTCCTTTCTGTTCTGTTATTAAAGCCCAAAGTTTTTGACCGGTCTTTTTGTTCCTCCCGTGCTGCCGTAGCGCTGTAATGGTTTGGCAGAGCAGAGGGACATCTTGGTGTCGTACCTGTCTCGACTAGCGCAGAAACCTGGACAGGTAACACACACAACACACACGCACGCTAATACAACATTACTAGATTACGTCAGTGTTTTTGTGTTTGTGTTCTGTGTGGTCTGCAGGTAGGCAAGATCAAGACGCTAATGAACCTTATTCCTGACTTCACTGGAAAAGAGACCCTCTACCCCTACCTGATGAAATGTTACAGTACGTCTCGCATGCACGCACACCTTGCGTGTTTCTCGTGTAACGGGGCCAGCGGTGGGCTCATTGGACTGTGGCTAACGTGTTATTAGCAGCCATATTAATAATGCATTAGGGCGGGTGCGCGAGCATACACGTGCATGTGCACATAGGCAGGCGGGTGGCCGTGTCGGGGTAGCAAAACACGTGTCGGCTAATGAGTCCGTTGTCCTGGCTAGCCTAGCGTGCTAATCACAACACGGTCCGTCACTCGGGCCCACGTTTCCCGCCTTCTCCACCTCCTTCTCTTAATTCTGTTCATCCCCTGGCGTCCGGCCCTTGTTCTGTCCGCTCCCTAGCATCAAACTTTCATCGCCACCTCTCCGCCTGACTCTGTGTTGTGTTCACACCAGGGGAGGCGAGACATGACTATTTGATTAGCATTAGCCTGCCCGCTGGTCAAGATGGGGATAAGACAGCCGTCGGGGACCCACTCCGCAATGCTGTTATATCCTGCTTACCCCCCCAACATCCCCCTCCTCGCTTAACTTGCTCTATTTTCTTTGGTTGACTTTTTTCTCGTTTCATCACTGCCAGGCTTTTCTTAAGCATTCTCTCAGCCGTGTTCGCAAACTATACATGTGTAACCCCGCTATGAACGGCTAAATATTACTTCTACACGCAAATTTAAAATGTATTTTTAAATGTATTTTTATAAACTGTTTATGAAGTCGAAACGATACACTCACACCATGTTTTTGACAAATTCAGCCCAGATACAATGGTAACCAACGCGTGTCTCCGTGCCAACAGGTCTGGATAAGGACCTGGCCTCGGCCAAGGCGCTGTACGATCAGATGCAGACGGAGGGCACCGCCATGGACGAGCTGTCGCTCAAGCGACTGGCCGTGCTGTACCGGGACGCAGGGGAGAGCGTGCCCTTCCCCGAGCCCCCTGTGAGTTATTAAAGACCTATCAGGGGAGGATGGGAATAAAATATAGTGCCTATAGTGGTTCATTTGTCGACAATAGAGCAAATATTGTGTAAATGTGCAATATTACTGTTTGATCCTCCTGAGAAATGGAAACGGATGAAGAAACATGCAGTGAAATAATAATAATAATAATAATGCCTTGCTGTTTAATGAAGCGAGCATAATGCAGGACAACCAACACGGAGAGTAGCTCTACAGATCACACGCATTCTGGCGTACCGCTAACCGGTCCTGGCACTGCTCCAGCTGGTTGACCTAATGTGTGCCACGGAGTGTGTGGCGTAGATGCGTGCGTTGCCAAGGTGATGTGCACACGCGTTCACGCTGGCCCACAGCGTGCGTGTGCATGTGTGAGGCATTGTGCCCTGTGGTCACACATTTCCATACATGGTGTAAGCGAGAGGGTGTCACAGCTGCAATAGCCTTTCTCTTATTCCGGCTCCAACTGTTCCTGAGCATTTCACATTCTGTAAGTCCACGTAGCCCTTTTTTAGGAGGCAAAAGACTGCTGACGCGCACGCACACACACACACGCACTAGTACTCTCTCAGTACTGGTACTGTGGGTGTGCTGTCTCCACGAGGCTGAATATGTCCACCGTCCTCTAAGATAAGAGGCTAGTGGTGGTAGGGACTCCTGCATTATTTAGAGAAATGTCAGAAAGGTAAAGGAATTTGTGTAGGTATTTTATAGGTTAACGTTTATTTTATAAAGAGTCAAAAGCCACAAGCTTTAATTGCCAAGCAGCCTCTTATGTGGGGAGGTGGGTTCAGAATTGGCGAACGTTTTGCGAACATGTTCAAACTGGTTTGCTGCGAACGTTTGCCAACACAAGCAAACGGTTTGAGGAGGTAGTTCTCGGGGAACGCACGTTGACGTTGGACGGAGGGTGACAGTTTAAATCTAACTTTTGGAACTTTTACCCAATTTTTTAAAAATTCAAGTTCAAGGCAAACTTGTTCGCCACGAACGTTCCCCACTGTTCACCAAATCTGAACGCACCTCTCTGGTATGGTTTGTCCATAAGGCGATGATGCAGTAGCTGCAGTACCGGTGGAGGTAGTGAAGTGGTGACCGCAGGTGGGAGAAGTGTCTCAGCAGGGAGGCGATGAGGAGAGCAGAGTCTCCTCATCGAGGGCCAGCAGCTCGCTTGCTCTCTCTCTCTCTCTGGCATAATCCATACATAACCAAGCAGCTATTTATCCACAAAATGTGCTGCTTACGCGCGGCTGTACGATACGCAGCGCAGCCTTAATCTGGAGAAAGCACTTGCAGCTCCCCCGACCCCCTCCCCAAATAACACCCCCCCCCCGCCCCGCCCCACCCCGCTCTGGAACACATTGTCTGGATCAAAACTCCCGATTAATTGGCCAGGAAAAGAGGAATGTGTTTGGGGAGCGAGCTTCAAATCCCTTATTGGTGCATTAATCAGGTTTTAGAGATGAAACAAGACAACCTGAATGGAGAGTTTTAAGTTGAGCCCTGGGGAACAGGGCTGTAGTTCACACACACACACACACTCTCTCTCTCTCTCTCTCTCTCTCTCTCTCTCTCTCTCTCTCTCTCTCTCTCTGACACACACATGCACACCTGCACAGTCTACCGCTGGAACAATTGCACAATACTCACAGAAACATACCTTTTTTGCCTCTCCTCTCGTTTTTCTATTTCCAGGAGTCCTTTAAGTTTTATGCAGACAAGCTGAAAGAGAGGGTCGCCAGAGTCCAGACAGCAGAAGTATAAAGTTCTCCTGCGTCCGTACGACCCGTTTCCAAAATCCCACCACGTTATTTTGTCTCTTTTTTTTATATACAACTTGTGAAAGTGAACATGTTGAAAATGCATTGTTTCGTGTTCTGCCTGCCCATCTGCGCCATTGATAATGTCCAACTCTCTCTTCTGCTTTTGACGTAGAAAATGTTCAGACAATGTACAGAAGTATTTATGCTAATAAATGATGTAAGGAATTAAAATCATGTTTGTCTTTTCAAAAGATGTACTGGTATGTATGTTTGTTTGTTGGGAAAATGAACACCGACATTTGAGGATTTTAAGGAAAACCTTTAATCATAATTTCTCCTAGTTTTTAACAAGTTATATGCGGCAGGTGTGTAAAATCTAGACTCCAAATAAATCCAGTTGATGCACTAAAAATAAAACTATTATCTGTAGCCAATGACAGATCACAAACATCACAAAGTCGATATTAATGTTTTTTTTCCTCCTGTTTACCCCAAACTATCCCCAGCTATGAAATCACTTAATTTCCGATATCTGATTCAAAATTGTTTTTAGGTTATTTATGTAACCTAAGCCAAGCCACTCTGACCCAATGAGACTAGCTTTATATAATCACAAGAATATGAAGCAACCAGTTCTTAGCTGTGCAATTCTTAAAAAAAAAAAAATAAATAGAAGTTGCTCTTTTCTTACAAGTAGTTATTGCTCTTCATAAAATGTTGTGATTACATCCAAATGTATAAAGTTGTCTTTGTCGTATCTGTAGACTATAGACTGTAATAAACACCTCCAAAGGTATGTTTATGAATGTAATGTTTTACATTTGATTTACATCCTGATTAACAGACAAGTGTTCAAGTGACAAACAGCAGGACTCTGCTGCCACCCAGCGGCAGACAAATGTACTGCAGTGTTTTGTGTTATTTGAGATCAGAACAATATAACTGTTTCTCTATAGATTTAATTTCTAATTTATCAATAGTTTCACGGTAATAATTGTTGATATATTTGCAGATGAGCGTTTCCAAAATACAATATTTCCCCAATAGTTATTGGTCACAATACTAAAGCTATGGCAAATATTAAACATATTTTAGTAAACTTGCATTTAACCCATGTCCTTTGTCACTGTGGAAGCATCCAGAATTACTGTAGATGGTGATGTCAACTGACTTAAAACGATGAAAATCGATTGTTATTGAACTTAAATCACCGTCAAGTACAAATGTATCGAGGGGTAACACACACAATACACGTTAATGAGTTCAGACACCATAAAATAAAACCATGATCAAGCAGTGGCCGATCAATCACAGTCTACCAGTCTTGACTTGACTTCTGCTTGATGAATTTCAGAGCAAGGTAGTAAAGCACCATGAAGCCGAGACACACTCCCAGTAGGACCAGATAACAGGAGTACAGAGGATACTGGTTCATCTTCATGGCTTCCACCACCTAAACGGAGAGAAAAGTGGGCCAGAAAGGAACGTTAATATCACTGATTACACGGGTCAGAGAGATAGGGCTTATAACCTTGGCTTAAATGTTGCATAGTCGTTTATATATGAACTATATACAATGCCATTAATTGACACCAACGAAACCATTTATAGGTCTTCTGGCTGCTGTTTGTATTACGGTCGCCTATTGTACTGTAAGTGCATAGGTTATAACTAAATTAATATAAATGCGACTTACCCATTGGTCCCCAGTGGCATGTCCTGACATGACAGTTTTACTTATAAATGATGTTGACCCAAAATAAAATGTACATGTAAAACCTTTGAATAATGTTCATATCCTATAGAATACAGGGACATGATATCCCTGTATTTGAAGGTGCAGCTGGTGTTGACTACAGTGATCATCTCTGCGATGGGTTAGACGGTTTGAACCCACGTGTATGCCGTCCATACTGATGGTGAAGTTTCCTATAGACACGGGGTACTTGTTGTCTCGGAACTGAACCTGTAGCATGCCCTCGAACCCCCACCGCATGAAGGAGGCGTGGGAAAACCAGGAAGCCACTGAAAATGGTGTACAAACACACACACACACACACACACACACACACACAGAGAGAGAGACTAACACAGTGTTATAGTGTGCTGGCAAAATGTAAGTACACTAGGGGTCCTTATCATACACGTCCTTCGTCCAATCACGTGCCTCAGATTCATACTCTTAACACAATCGGGTGGTATTACATTTAAGTAGATCCTCTCAACCAAGGAATTTAATTGTAATTTGAGGCAAAACATGAGTTATCTTATTCATGTAGCGCTCTCCCTCTCTCCCTCTCTCCAGGACGTTCTAACATCCTGTAACGATACTAGAGCTCATCACAGTGGCCTGCCTTTAAGGCCCAGGTTAAAGGTCGCGTTTCCCTTCCTCCACATACAGAGTTTGGCCTCCTGCTCACCGAGCCACATGTTCTCCAGGCTAATGACGAAGCCCCCGGTCAGGTAGAAGACGGTGAACAGGGCGTTCCCCATGAAGGCCGAGGTCTGCAGCGTGGGCAGGGCGGCCGCAACGAACAGCGCCATGGAACGGCTGCAGTACACCGTCAGCCACACCAGCGCCAAGTTGAGCAGGAAGCGGTCGGGAGCCCCGTTCAGCCCGGCCAGCCAGTAGATGGGCAGCCCGTAGACCAAGGTGAACACGCAGTGCTCGGGTAACTCTCCCAGGACCTGGGGGAGGGGGTGGGGGGTTTGAAAGAAGCGCACTACATTCAAAGATGGTGGAATATAACGCTGGGCAACGTAATGCATTTCTCTATGGGAGTGAAAATGGAACGCTTCCGGTCTCTTAGATTCCAGGGGGGATGAAGGGGATGTGTCCCCCTCAATATTTAGAACAAGTATATTTGTTCCCCCCAATAAATACACGAAAGAAGCACTGGGGCCGCCCAGCGTTGGTACTGTAGAATAGGTTTTGTCCAAAATGTTTAGTAGTCTATTATTGTTTTAAATCAGCTGTCACCTAAAACTAGATAATCCCAAAACACAGATGTATTTATAAGCAGAAGGCTTTGAACCAGTCCAGGGTTTAGTACATTAACTAACGTGAATTAATTGGCCATTGACATGAATATGTCACATGCATATTTATTTCCCCCAAAGAAAAGAGGACAGAAGAGTCTGTTAAATCAGGCATATGTCTACCAGAGAATTGAGAAATGCGTAGTTTGATGAGAAATGCATTGTTTGATAATCCTTACTGAAAAAGGTTTTCTCATATTTTGAATTGTGCTGTTTTAATGTTTTCCACCATACGTTCATGCAGAAAAGGCACAAACTGTTGAAAACAAAGTGTTTGTTTGATTCTCAAAATGTTCATGGGGAGGACCCCCACTTTATATGGTGGGTGTGCTGCCTAACGTAACAGGTGGGTGTGTTGCCTTACGTCACAGTGGCATTTTATTGAGGAGGCTGACATCGCAGCGCCCAAGCAGCTAAATCTACCATGCACGGCCTGAAACAAAGTGCATTTACCCAGAAACGGTTCGCCACAGAAATACAGTTGTGCCATAGGTGAATGAAACCTCATTGTTCGCTGCGGTCTCTCTGCTTCATTTCATCATCTGGGAACTTCACTTCAACACAAGGTAAATGTCACTGAACTCCATCATGGCACAAGACTGACCCCTACTGGTGATGCTATATTATGGCAGGTAGTCTGTGTGTAGGCAGAGAGAATATAATTTAACGGAGGTTCCAACGGACGGTACTTCATTTTTGGAAGCAGTGGGGCGACTTTTCATACTTTAAGCAGACCAGAATGACCAAGCATTCCCTGCAAGTCACCGAGGATGTCCACGGATTTCACCATATTATTGCCCATTATTTATCTCTGGGCGATTTAATAATAATATTTGGAGTATAACATTAATTCACAAGTACCTATACAATAAATCTGAGGCCACAACGGTATTTCTGCAGTGAACTGTTTAGAGGTAAATTGACTTTGTTTCGGGCCATGCATGGTAGATTTATCTGTCTGGACGGCATCTTATGACAGCCTCCACAGCAAAATGTTGCTGGTGACACACCCACTTACTTTAAGAGACCAAAAGCATTCCATTTATGCTCCATTGAAATGCATTACAATCCTCCATCATTGTATAATTACAACATCTTTGCTAGGTGTATCATGCAGGTTTTCATTGTAACAAATACAAGTGGTTATTAGGTCAATACAGAAACTGCTATTTAGTGAGAAGTACTACAACAGCATATTAGGCTATAACACAGGGGCAATCATTTTCAATTGAGGGCCACATTGAAAATGTCAGAACTTTGCGGGCCACGTTACTTTAACAAACATGCTAACATTTTTAAAAATGCAACACAAAAATAGCTAACTTTGTTAACTTGCATATTTATGCATATATAGGCTATTCCTATGCAACACAATTTTCATAATAAAACGTAACAGTTCACTTTAATTATGTATTTTTTTTACGCAGCAGTAAATAAAGTAAAATTTTGCAGAGCTCGTTGAGTAATTTTATGTTGTATTATTATTTTTAAATGTTTGATGTGCCGGGCGGCCCGGGTAGAATGTCTCAAAGGGCCGCATCCGGCCCCCGGGCCTGACTTTGCCCAGTATAACAGGAAAACACAGGATTCAATGTGCTTCTGGTGTATCCCTCGAGTCAATCAGAAGCTGAGTAGGGGGTGGGTCGTGGCATTTCTCCATAGTGGGATTCATAATATCACGTCCTGCGCTGATGTTTAACGAATATGGCCTGTAGATCCGCTTTCAGCCCATAAAATGCCAATTTTTTATTAAAGAATAAAATAAAAACAGAACATTGTCAATGTTAAAACAAGCATTTAAAAAAATGTATGTATGTATATACAGTGTGTGTGTTTGTGT
>JAODUE010000007.1:999382-1012835 GCA_027564755.1 Amblyopsis hoosieri
CCCCCCCCCCCCCCCCCCCCCCCCCCCCCCCCCCCCCCCCCCCCCGGGGCATAGAGGGAACGGTACACACACCACTCACTCTCTATTAGTCTGATTGTGTGTGTGTGTGTGTCTGTGTGTGTGTGTGTGTGTGTGTGTGTGTGTGTGTGTGTCTCTCTCCCCCCACACACACACACACTACAGTCTGGTGCTGGGGTGCACCGAGGAGAGCTGGGGCGGGGGGAGGGTAGAGAGGGGGTACAGGTGGTGCAGCAGGTCCCCGTAGAGCGCCGCCCCTCCCGGGTGGTGGCGGTGATAGTAGTGGTGGTGGTGGTGGTGCGGAGGGGCGGCCGGCCCCCCGGTGGCCATCAGCTGCCTGTGCAGCAGGATGGAGTGGAAGGCCAGCGGGGTCATGAGCGGGGAGACGGCCGCCTGGCTCTTCAGGTACTGCAGCCCCGCGTGCTGCTGCTGGTGCTGCAGGGCGTCCTGGGGCCTGGGAGGCACCAGGCCCCCGCCGGGGGAGTACATGCCCGGGTAGATGGGAGCCGCGTGGGGCATGGGAAAGGCGGGGTGGCCCTCCCCACCGGGGAGGTGGTCGCTACTGCTGAGGTGGATGGCGTGCGCCGGCTCGGCCGGCTTCAGCTCCTCCGGGTCGCCGCGGGGTCGCCGGGGGGTCGCCGCGGGGTGCATGGGGGTCACCACGCGCACCTTCCTCTCCGGGACGCCGCTGCCCGCGCCGGGCTCGCCCAGGGCGCGCTTGGCTGGGCGCGCGGGGCTAGTGAGCGCGAGCCCCATGCCGCCAGCGGTGATGTCCGTGGGGGAGAGGACCTTGGGGCTGGGGAAGCGGCGGGGGGACTCGGGGCACTGCTTGGGGGGCTCCGCGGACATCGGGGGCACCCGGCACGCCTTGGGGTGCGAGTCCAAGTGATGCATGATGGAATACGGGAGGCCGCAGAACGAGGGCTTGGCGAAGGAGGAGGACAGCCGTTTGGCGAGGGTGAAGTCCCGCGGCTCGTCCTCGCCGTCGTCGCCGCGGCGGCAGCCCTCCTCCTGAGTCCGGTCGCCGTAGTGACAGGACCGGTAGGCCAGACCCTCGCGCTCCAGCCCCCCGACCACCCCGACGAAGCCCCCCACCTCCCCGCAGTCACCGTCCCGTCCGTACGGCGCAACGAGGCAGTTCTCCGTCTGCCGGTAGAGGCTGTGCAGGTGCGGGGAGGAGTAGCAGTCGCCCGGCGCGTAGCCCTGGGGCTGGGCGACGGAGGAGGAGGAGGAAGAGTGGGGGCGTGGGGGGCAGTGGAGGAGGGTCGCTGTCTCCTCCGCCCCGGTGTTCTCAGCCCCGCTCTGGGCGGGGCCGCGGGGCAGGTAGGGCTGCCATGGCGGGCTGACGCGCGGCTGGAGGTGGTGGGGGTGGCTCGTCCGGCAGGCGTAGGCCTTGGAGAGCTCGCCCAGCGGGCTGCGCTCCCTGGGGCCGGCCGGGTGGTGGTGGTGTGGGGGGAGGGGCTTGGAGCTCTGGGCGTGCTGGATCACCGACGGCCGGAAGACGGCGGCCGAGGTCGCCCCCTCCTGGCCGACGTCGGTCGCGCACTCCGGCTTCTGTCCGACGGCCGCCATCTCCCCGCCCTCCTCCCGCTCCCCGGCCCCTGGGGGCTCCCGCAGAGAGGGAGGGGCGCGGGGGGGAGGCGGAGGAGGCGGGGGAGGGGGAGCGGGGGCGAAGGTGAAGGGGTTGGTCTCGCACACTTGGGACAGAAGCTTCTTCTTGGCCAGCGGGGACATCACCACCTGGGGGGAGGGGACGCAGTAGGCGGCCGTCTGCAGCGGCGGCGGCGGCGGGAGGGGCTCCCTCTTGACGATGCCGCCGTAGTCGGGGGGTGTGTCCGGGAGGGGCTCCGCCCCGCCTGCCTGCCTCTCTGCCTGCTTGAGCATGGGCAGCACCTTCCCCACCCGGCCCCCGTGGCCGTCCGCCGCAGGGGCCCTGTCCCTGGGGACGGGCTTGGGCAGCAGCACCCCCTGCCCCGGGGGTTTGCCCTGGTCCCGGCGGTGGTGGTGGTGGTTGGGGCTTCTCCTCCTGACCCCCAGGGGCTCCTGCCGCCACTCTGGCCGGGGGCTGGGCGTCGGGGGTGTCGGGGGGGCTGGCGGCTCCTCCGCGGGGGAGATCGGTGGCGGCAACGCCTCCTCCGCCGCAAGCGATTCCTCCTTCTTCAGGATGACGTGAAGCTCCTCCTCCTCAATTACAATTGGCTCGTCCCTGGAAGGGTCCTCCATCCTAGTGGCTTTGGGGGGATCAGCGGTGTCCTCTTTCCCCTTGGAATCCTGCAGATGGTGGATTATTTCATGAGATGCAGGAATTTACATACAGGATGCAATGGACCTTTCCGACCTGTCAATCACGCGTCAATAATAACCAATCAGATTACCTGATTTTTCTTAGCAACGCCTGATGTCCCACAAACAAAGCTAATTGTTAGCAGTTATTAGTCAGACTACAACAGCAGAAGCTACCAGAGGTAGGAGGCAACGACTGTGAACACTTCCAAATTGAGAGTAGCCAGACCATATTTACAAAGTGAACATGGTCTGGTTACACCAAGCTACGCAATTGGCCTATATATCGGTGAATAAGATGCCATTCACAAATGGCAGTGGCCGATGTTTATTTGTTCTGTTGCATCAATTTTGCGCTGGCTAAATGTAACATTTGAGAAGGTTTAATAGGTGGTACTATGAACCCATTAACAGCCACAGGCTGGACATGACTGCAAGAGGACAATGTGTGTCATGGACATGTGGTTTGTATTCAAATAATAATAAGTGAAACACTTTGACCGTGTGAGAGTATTTCACCAACATCGGCATCAGTGTCAGCCATACTGATATTTTAAGATGCCTAATGTTAAATCGTGAAGGTTTGCAACTGACCTGTGAAGACTCGTGGTCATTCGTTGTCTCGTCTTTCTCCTTCTTGCTGCCCTGCTTGGGGTTACTGGCCCCTTTGGGTTTCTTGGTCCCCGACACCTTGGCTCTGACACTCGCGCTCTTCTCCTGACCACACTCCGGCTTCCTGGGCTTAACGCAGGGCAGCGGCTTGTCCTTCTCCCCCTTAATGTGCCTCTCGTAAGGCAGTAGTAGCCTGTGGAAGATGCCGTTTAGATATTATATTATATGTTACTGTATGTTAAGGATGATTGAGGCAAGGGGCGGTGCTTTTTTTTCGATTGTATCTTTCAAAATCTGGTTACTCTAAGTTACTGTTTTTTCCAAGATGACATACTCATCCTTTCAGAGCTATTATGTTATGTTACGATGGTATACAATTAAGGCATTAAGGCAGGGTTATACTCGAGAACGCTTGCTAACTTCGAGCTCAAATTAAAACAAAATCCCTCCGCAGCGCTGCCTCACACATCGAAACGCATTGTGAAGCAAATCGTAGTGCTACGGCTTTGTTGTTGTGAGCGGTGTTCACCACTTTGTTTATGTTCCCATTCAGATTTTTTTTTAACACGCACAGAATGATTTGACAAAAACATTTTAAAAAAATGCTTGCAATAGCTGGCTATACCTTTAAATATCATCAAATGTTTCATGCTGATTGTTCAACTTCTACACTGTGATGTGATGTTAAATTTGCATTTTCTTTTATAATATACTATGCATGCAGTAGTATATAGTATAAAAGTAAAAACATATATTGGCCTACAGTATATATTTTAAAAGCCTGCTATAAAAAAGCAATATTCAACAGAATGCAGTTGCATCTATTGACCACAGTGGCATGGGGAGTTGTCGCATACAATTTTATGGCAAGCACATATGGACAAAACCAGGCCAAAAGTTAACATTGTGTAATTTCTTTAAGATGGACTAAATGACAGTATACAGTACATGAACCAGAACCAGTCCTCTGGGATAGCTATCCCATAAGAATGGACAGCTTCAAAACATTCCCTTCATACTTGGCAAACGTCTACAATACTTCTTTTTCTGATTAAAACATCTAAGAGAAAAATCTAATTTGGTCTGTGTGTGTGCGTGTGTGTGTGTGTGTGTGTGTGTGGGTGAAGACCAACAAAGTTATAGGCCTGGCAAACTTCAAATACATTTAGTCAAAGAACTCCTAGCCTCATAGCACATAAATTATAATATAATCTTCTAATGCAATCAATCACACAAGGGCCTTTTAAGTGCTACAGCAATAAACGAAATTCTACTGGTTACTGACTGTTATTGTTTTCAACATACTGGTTGAACTGATTGATCACAGGATAGTTTCTCTCGGACGTAATCACGTCAATGCTAAATCACAAGGGCCATTTTGTGTAGCAAAAAAAACGCTTTGGAGACATTTCAACTGTTCTTGAGCTCTACACTTTTTCCTGTGACTATCCCTCGGTCAATTTTCCACAAGTGATGTCATAACCAATGGGAACATTAGGCTTTGAATAGCATAATGACATCCATGTGTAAAATAGCAACATATAGTGTAGAAACGGCTGAATTTACCCTCCAGAAACAAGAGCCATTCCGTAAGAGTAGACCACGGGGTTTTCATGCTAACCGGCCGCCCATACATGCCAGACAGAAACAATAATTTCTTTAAGCATGAGAGAGAATGAGCTGTTATGTCTTGTAACAACAAGAGACGGCTTCGCTATTCCTTTTAAGGGATATGACGGTAAAACAAACAACGAATCAAGAGTCGTTTCTCCTCCTTCAAAAGGAAGAGAGAAAAAAATGCCTCAAGAGAGTTCAAGAGGCTCTGTGGGATTTTGTGTGTATGTGTGTGTGTGTGTGTGTGTGTGTGTGTGTGTGTGTTATTTTTCCCCCGAACAAAAGTGCTGGCAAGGAACGCGGTGAAACTACATTTTATGCAGCTGGTCTGGCACCCAGCCTCAGGCCAAGAAAGGAAGTGTACTATTAAATGTGACTTATTGGATAGAGGAGGGTGGGAGCAGAGAGAAAGAAAAAAAAAAACGCACACAAAATGATAGATGTTGATTAAGGGGAAAATAATTCCACATAAATACGACAAAATGTAGCCTACACACCAGAGGGAAAAGAAAATAAGGAACTGGTTCTCAAAGCCTTTAAAAGGATCTCAAATGGGTTTTTATTGCGGCTGATATTACAGTACATCCTCTGTCTGTGACACACACAATATAAATAAAATAGCAGCAGACATATTTGATGAGCAATGTACAGTAACTTTGAGTTGAGAAAAAAAAATCCATATATATTTATCATTATTGGATAAATAAATATCCCATTATATTTATCAAAAAATTAAACAGTTTTTTACAAAAATCTGATACATATTTTCTCTTGCGGCCATTAATGCCATTCATTTAATTTGTGTCTCATGTGGAGTTATCATTCTATTTCAGCCACATGCTAACAAGCTAAAAACGATACACCGAATAAATAGTAGTAGCTAATAGCAGTACATTATTTGACATTGTCCGCAAAAGGACATTCAATATAGCCTCAGTACAGTACAGCTTTTGTGAAACATCACATACATATGTAATCACTATCCAGACATATTTCTGTACTGTTAGTGAGAAAGAGAGCACTGTGGAAATATGGTCTTATCATCAGAATGGTGTGTGAGAAAGTAACGGCTGCATCACCCCTGGGTCAACTTTATGGAATGTCAATAATACTGTATGTGCAGCGGGGGGGGGGGGGCTGGCTCTGGTATGGCCACATAATGGAAGAGCCAAGCCGGTGAAATCACTGGAGCTTAGTTTGGGAGGGTTAGGGGAGGGGGCTACAGTGACGACGTGTGAGACATTATTATAACAGTATTTGTTATTATACAACACACTGAGTGTGTACAGTATAGTATTCAGACTGGAAATACATAAGTAAGATCAATTATTTATTTTTGTCAAGGGTTCAATTCGAATATTTCGACATTTTTTACTTCTATGTACATTTCCATGGCTGGCTGAGTTAAGAAATAAAGATAATCGCTGCAGGTCGTTTTTCTTTTCTGTTTCCCTCCAATAATAGGAAACACATGAGAGCGCTTGTACTCCAAAAGACAGTGGGAGTAATTTTCTGCATATATATATATATATATATCTCAGTGCTCACATAATACAGTAGTCATTAATACAACACCACTTATATAAGTAGTTATTTCCTCCAGAGGGAAGAAAGGTTGAGCTACTGTAAAATCGGTTGAGTAAACAACAGATGTAGTTAATATGTTTAGCCACTAGAGGGTGTGGGTTTTACCCAAAGTGAATTAAGAAAGATATTTTCATCATGGCAGGAAAGGTTACATTTTTATGAGACCAATAAATACTTAACTTCCCCTCAAACCAATTCATTGCTCTGCAGTTGTTCAAGCAGCCATTTTACACACTGAAAACATTTGAGCACGCACAACATTCAGGGGAGAGGTAATATGCTGAATAGACAAAACATATGGCGTGATTACACCATGTGGTAAAACTAATTAACCTAAAAAGATATTTCTAATTTATAATGCACATCTAACAGACACTTTTTTCAAAAATCAATATCAATGCAGTTTATCACACTCCCTAGTTTAAACGAAGCATATCTGTGTCATTGAAATAATGCAATGCGTACTAAGCAGCGTTATAAAAAAAAAAAAGGCTACACTTGGCAAAAACAAGGTGACTTTACCAGCAATGTGCTGCTCTCATCTGAGTTTTGAGTTACAGGAACACGCTGCATGCTGGAATCCAAGAAATGCCAAAGTCACCAACTCAGTGGAAAATGCCTCAAGGCCCCTTAATTTCATCAATATTCCTCCCATCCGCCACAAACTTTATTTTTAACTGGTGTTTTGTTAAGATCACAAGGATTTAAAAAAAAAGAAAAGAAAGAACGAAAGAACGAAAGAACGAAAGAAAGAAAGAAAGAAAGAAACTTTATTTCTTATAAAGAGGTTGGACCTACCCCGAGGCTGTACAACTTCAGAGAACAGAAGGGATTACTTATATTACTACCTTGTAAGGGATAAAGAAAATATTAATGATCAAATAAAACACGTATCTAAAATAACTGATTTAGTTTGAAGTGTACAGTAGAATTAATTAAAACAAGTAAGCAATGATTAATACTTGAATGATAGACTTGGGGAATGCTTCCAGTGGGATAAACACATTGTTTCTGGTTGCTCTGCCATGGAAAAAGAAAAGAAAAGGCGTCTAAGCCTCTCTTTTGTCTAGAAGCCAAACCACTTGAGTTGACCTTCATTCATGCACTTAAAACAAGGGGGCAATGCAGGAATGTATGAAATACTTAAGTTCTTTGTCTTCACTCTAAAATACCAGCTTTAAAGTGACCTCTACTGTTCCCCCGGGGTTTGCTCTCATTAGCTCCAGCGACTCATGTTAAACGTTCACCATAGCAGGTGTCACCCAATAGTGATATATTATTGAAAGATCTCACAGAGAATGATTCTCGTTGTTAATTCTGTTTCTGCCCAAAATTGTTGATAACATTGGGAACGTATTTTCTCCTGTGGCCGTATGGTGCATTCACTTCTCAGAGAAAATGCCATTAATTTAATTTGCTACACAGAGCTAGATATTAATCTCAGTCGACTTGAATAGATAGTCATTTGGTCGATTACCTGTCACACGTCAATGCTGTAATTTGTGATTTCTCATTGCCAATGGGGGAAGAAATACTGGAGCCTTTGATTAAATGCTATGCATAAAGCTATACTGTGATTAGTTAGATCACTATAGAAAAGTGGTTTTGATCATCAAGTGCTCAATGAACCTTATTGTCTTGGGGAAAGCATTGAGCGTTGAGTGGTGAAAATAGACGGCTGCTATTTTAGCAGTGAGTACATGCAGGTCCCTGGCAGTAGTCCCACTGTAGCTGAGAACCAGATTGCCAGTGGAGGAGTCACTGATACACAAAGGCTTTGGCCACAGCTTCACTCTCCATGTTGAGACGTTGTTTAGCGTTTTAAGGAATGCTGACAGCCAGTGTGCAACAATATGCATATCTTCAATACACCTGTGTTTTCATTCATGTTCTTTGTTTGTTTTGGTATTTGTCTCATTCCTTCCTTCCTTCCTTCCTTCCTTCCTTCCTTCATTCCGTCCTTTCTTTCTCTACCACCAATGCACTGCTACCCTCTGTGTTACACCGAGTGACTGTATTGATTGAAACCTTTGTTTGATGCACATTATTTGACATGACACACTCCAGTGGAGTGGGCTATATTTGATGTATCTGCAGAACAGTGAGAGGAATGCAGACGGTTGCTGACTGATGCTGTATAATGCACTTCTAGCCGAACAGAATTAGAAAACAATCTCCTCTTTTCTCCAGTTTCCAATCCAGGCTGCCTTTATTCCATTGTAATCCTTGATATGGAGACTGGCTCAAGGTTTCCTAATATATACGAACAGTAAAAAAATATATTTTTATGTCTGGGGAGGAGGTTTGGGGGAAGCGGGAAATATTAATACCACAAGGAATGAATAAAGGCTGAATCAATAAAACATCTAGTCGTCTAAAATTGGAAATGGCGCGCATCTGTCTAAAAAAGAAATACATATCTGCAGCCTGAGCCAGGGAATTGTTCACAGGCAGGAGTGTGCACATCTGGCAAATATCGAACACTTTTAAGATGAAATGATTTAATCGGAAACCCCTCATCTGCTCTCACGTCGCTCTGGCCCAAAACCCCTGAGTTTTTAAATAGCAAATTATTCTAAATTGCTTCACTGTTGCCATGGATATACACCTCTCTCCCCCCCCCCCGCCAGCCCCCTTGTGCAATTACATTAGAATGCCATGGCATGGTGAGGCATTAGAAATCAGTAACAGGCAGGAATGAAGAGAGAGAGATAAGGAGATGTGATGTTTCTGTAACAAGAGATCACGTAGGAAAGCAGGCAGATTAAATATGTAGGAGCTGTTAAAAGCCACTGACCTGTATAATGAAAGACACAGCATGAAGCACAAAGCAGGGAACAGGAGAGAGAGAGAGAGAGAGAGAGAGAGAGAGAGAGAGAGAGAGAGAGAGAGGGCGGGAGGGAATAGAAATAACAAGAGAGACAGCAGGGAGGGAGGTAGAGAGCAAGAGAGAGAGAGATGGAGAGGGAGAGGGAGAGGGAGATGGAGAGAAAAAGCAACGCAGCATAGAAGTCTATTTCAAGGTTATTGATGCCATCTTTTTCATGACCTCATTTTTAATTCAGAGAACTGGGCCCTGACAGCTAATATCCAGAAACGGTTTAAATAAATATCATTAAAGCTTCACTGAGTGGCAGACCTTGGTTGGCTTGGCTTCCCTGAACACTAATGAACAACTTAAAATTAAAAGAATTAAAAGAATGGAAAACAGTAACAATAGCTAAATGATAATTAGTTTTGGTTATTCACTTGAATCTATGCAAGTCCATTACCGCTAGCGGCTACTGCCTGCTCCCGCAAAGCATAAATATAGTTATTATAACCCCAGCTCTATCTTTCACAATAACATCTCCTAGGCAACAATTTCAGATTATTTTGCCATTAGACTAGAAAAGGGATAATGCTTATAATTTAAAAAGAGAGCTGAATAATGGAGGATATTCACTGCATTTAACCCAAATCAAACCACAAGAGCCAAGAATATCCATTTTATCTAAAGCAATTATCTCCTAAAATGTTTCCCTTTCCTACTGCCATAGCAGAGCATGTTGTTTTCCAGCTCTGTTTTTTGGCCTGGCCGAGGCGTAAAATAACGGACATATTCTTTGGAGGGTGGAAAACACTGTTCCAGTTTGTACACCGTACATTCCTCGCTGTGAATTATATTTTTGTGGAGCGTTGACTAATGATTAAAGGGGGAAACAAAGACGTCCCTGGGGAACAAACACACACTTCAGCGAGCTCACAAACAGCCTCATTCATCATGCGGGGAGAATGGCCGTGTTTGCTGAGTTAATACAATGAAGCTAATTGCCCTTCGAGCAGCACCAAACACCACAGCTCAGCTAAAATTATTCCCCTGAATGGAAACATGCTCGCTGTTAGCTTCAAGTGATCTCTCTCTCTCTGTCTCTCTCTCTCTGTCTCTCGCTCTCTCTCTCTCTCTTTCTCTCTCTCTCTCACTGTCAACCTGATATTCACTGCAGTGTGTGGATATTATTGCTTTGTATTGATTCAGCATTATTTTGTTTCAGCTGCTTCTCGGCGGATAGGGAGGAGAAAGACCAACGCAAGCAGCAGTCACACACCACTGGCTCTGCCTGCCTGCCTGCCTGCCTGCCTGCCTGCCTGCCTGCCTGCCTGTCTGCCTGTCTGCCTGCCTGCCTGCCTGCCTGTCTGCCTGTCTGCCTGCCTGCCTGCCTTCCCGTGGCCCTGCTTAATGCGCTCAACACTGTAGCCCGTCCAGTGCTACAGCGCTCTTCAAAGGCAACACTAGAGCCCAGTACAGATTGTGTGTGAAGTGCAGAAATGGGAGAGCTTCGCTTCAAGCCTGCGCGCCTGGGACCAATACCACCTCCAGACGCAGGAGTGAAAACATACAGTAGGATTCGAGGCAAAATATTGTTTGCAAAAGAAATGCAACTTATTGACTCAAGACCCCCCTAAACAAGTGGTTCATACTGAAGCAGCAAAGGGTCGCAAACAGCTTTATCATAGAAATGTGAAATACAAAAAGAAAATAAACACATATATAACTAACTAACTAAATAAATAAATAAATATATTAGATAATTTCACAATTTTCTTGCAATCCATGCAAAAACAACCAGACCCCCCGAACCAACAGATAAAACAATAATACAGTATTTGATTATGTCTGCCATGACTTTCCCAGGAAGCACCAACTTTCAAGAGCATAGGGACGTGATTGTTGACAGCTAGCATTGTGTGCCGTCAACAGGACTCTGTTGTCCATCACATACTGCGCATACAGTATACTCACTGTAAACAGTATAGTCCAATTATGTCCCCTCTGTGCATGCTAACACCAGAGACGTTATTTAGAGGAGACATGCCACCTCGAGAAAGACCGGTTATGGCTCTCTGCCTATTAATGCCATTGAGTACTCTCTATATAAAAGTCCGGAAGTTAAAAGATGCCTGCGGAGTGGCGAGACTTGCTTTTAAGGACTTTGCTAATACGTCTAGTTCAAAATGGAACTGACTTTGTGTTTCACCTGACTTCCATGTATCTGACTTCTACTGTGCCTATACTCAAAACGCAAAGGCATTTATACAAAAACTATTCTGGAGTGAATCTTAAAACGTCAACACCTGCGGTTGCGGTGACATTATTTTTGTTTTTGTTTGGAGTTTTGCTTACGGCGCGAGACCTTCGACATGCTATAATGCAGCAGCCATGCGCCCTCTTATAAGGCTTTGATACTGCAGGTAAGTTTTGTTTTGTCTGATTCGTGCTGATGCATGAGCACACAGAGGAAGGGGGGGGGGGGGGTGTAGGGGGGTGTGTAGTGGGGAGGGTCGAAGGCCTAAAGGGATGACTTGCTTTATGAGCGACTGGTTATCTGCTACCAGAAAAGAACCCGCTTGGCATTTGTTTAACCTTGGGAGAAAGTACATTTATGTATGCGCGCGTGTGTGTGTGCGAGTGTGTGTGTGTGCGCGCGCACGTGCTCGTGTGCTTGCGTGTGCATTTGCCTGCATGCATTTCAGCATAATATCCCCACAGCTCCCTCAGGATAATATCCATATGTTTGCTTTGGTTCAGTAATGCCGTCTGAGTGATGATTACAATGCAGAGCTTTAAAATGGCGCAGTGTTCCACTGTCTGATTCGATGAATACATTATTACGCTATTCTGGTGAGAGGATCTTGTAATTCACTGTGTACATCTTATATACAGTTAAATGTGATATATATTCATTGGAATCATGTATAATTACATTGCAGCTTTTGAACTATTTTTCAATTATAATTAGCTTTGCATATGGGCAACATATATAAGAACTTATTAAGTGAGATGAGATCAATTACTGTAATTAAATATCATTTGATGATTTTACTTCGGTCTGTTCTAATTTGCTAATTTGCCTTGACATTGTTACCATGCAATGACATTGGTTACGCATGTGTGTGTGTGTGTGTGTGTGTGTGTGTGTGTGTGTGTGTGTGTGTTATTGATTTTTGTATGAAATCAATATGTCTCCTCAATACACAGTGAATTGGCCCAAAGTTATGAATTGCATAATAATATTTAATGCAACTGTGAGTGCTACTGAGTTGGTATGAATGTTACAATGTGTATGGTTGAGAACATTGTGTCTTAAAGGTACAGTCAGCGATTGTACGCTAACAACACCATTTTGTCAAGTTCACCAAATACCTCCTCATGCTCTGCTAGCTGCCCTTTCTGTGTGTGTGCCGCATAGATAATCTGGTGTTTCTACACAGCCCCTGGCTCCGTAAATGGGAACTCAAACAAAGTGGTGCAGACCGCACCACATAACAAGATCGTAGCCATGGCAATGCATGTCCAATGTTGGTGGGCAGGGAGGGGAACAACTCAGGGAGCACCCCGTGGCATTGAAAGGGAGGGGTGTGCTTGTTTTGTTTTTACACGTGTGTAAACAATCTTGTCAACAATCTTTCTCCAACATCGCTGACTCCACCTTTAACTGTCGGCGCCAATAACTCACCTCTCGTAGTGACGGCGTGTACACGTAGCTGCACTGGTGCTGCAGGGGTTTCCTCCTAGTTCATCATACACATGCTTCCACTGTCTGCGAACTGTGATCTACAGGGAGGGAGGGATGCATTCAACAGACAGAAATACATAATAGAATAAAGGCATGTACAATTGGAACATCAGAATGAAAAGGGAATGTGTTAGAAAGAAAGAAAGAAAGAAAGAAAGACATTGGGAAACGTTTTCTCAACATGTTAGGATCCATGTTGATCTAGTTCCTGGCCTTGGCTAGCTACTGAGTCATGGAGTTCTGGTTACTGGATCTTTGGGGACCATAAGACAGTGTTCTGGTACAAAAACAGCCCTTTTTAACATTAGTCAGCTGTTGCGCCCGCCTGTCACCCCAACGCAACGCACGCGAGGGCTTTGCACAGGAGGTGTTCACAAGCTAGATGGAGCGAATGATGGCTTACATTGCTGAGTATATACACAAACCGCAGCAAACACCGCCTTCGTCGTGAAACGTGTGCTAATCGGCAGCAGATTTGACAGCTTTTTGAAAGGATACTGTACGAGACCCAATTACACGAGCTGTATCCTGTTTATGGCGTGGCCTGGCTGTCTGTTTGCATGACTTTATACCAGCTAGCTAATGAAGGAACAGGCGTTACCGAGCACGGGGTGTCTGGCTGCACAACATCAAAAATTTACTTATCATTGCACAGAAATTGTGAGTGAGTCTGCCCAGTTAAACGCTCTCTCTCTCTCTCTCGCTCTCTCTCTCTATATATATATATATATATATATATATATATATATATATATATCTCCCGAACTGTGTGTTTGGTGTGT
>JAODUE010000007.1:1020373-1042896 GCA_027564755.1 Amblyopsis hoosieri
CCCCTCTCTCCCCTACTCTCTCTCTCTCTCTCTCACTCTCTCTCTCCCTCTCTACCTCCCGCCCCTCCCTCCCCTCCTCTCTCTCTCTCTCTCTCTCTCTCTCTCTCTCTCTCTCTCTCTCTCACCCTTTCCCTATATCTAGTCCTTGTCCCTCTTTGTGGAAAAACTATGCCAGTACACACAAATGTAATTACGGGGAATGAGGGTTGGGGGGGGGAAGGGGGGATGATTGCAAAACGCAACATTAAAAAGCTATTATCAGAAAAGGGAAACAATTTGGCAGATATATGGTGGAGGGCAGCCTGCGCCATATGTTTGCGGAGATGAGGACAACAAGTCAGGTAGCAATTATCAATCAACATCACGAGAAGCTGTCAAAACACCGGTCTGGCCATGCTTCGGATGGGGTTACCATGGAGACAGGCATACATCCCAGCAAGTGTCCTGTTTACCAGGACATTAAAAATATTCTGAAAATATACTTTTTTTTTTCTTTCCCCTGCATGTGTGAAATTCAGAACATCTTTGTTTTTTTGTTGTTTTTTTTATTGCATTTTTCAGAGAACACCGACTGTGTTTCTTACACAAAAAACCCACATTATACATGGAATCACATGTGGGTTTACTGTTACGTGTTTGTGGGCGCATGTGTGTGTTTTCCCAGAAGTAATGCTAGGGGGAATTTAGGATTTCAAGTAAGGTTTTTTTGTGCGATTAGGTGTACAGTAGATGTGTGTTTGTTAGAGCTACAGTACAGTTAGCAAATGGATAAGCAGATAACTGGAATGTCCTCAGAATAGAAAAACAAGTGTGTGTGTGTGTGTGTGTGTGTGTGTGTGTGTGTGTGTGTGTGTGTGTGCATGTGTGCGTGTGCATGTGTGCGTGTGAGTGTGTGCGTGTGAGTGTGTGTGAGTGAGACAGAGAGACAGAGAGCAAAGTGTGCCAGTAATGAGCTCATTTCTGTGACCATACTATAGCTGTATACAAGTTCTCCATTCTAACTGTCATAGTTAATTTTCCTCCTCTTGGAAAAGAGCACGCTTCCCCCTAACCATCATGACTTTGTCATTTTCAATTTTACATATTTCAGTTTCTGCTTTGCATAGCCTGCTTCTATTTCATATAGCAGATGCTTTCAGGGTGAATTTGCTGCTATACAGGCTATTCAGATGAGGATATCAGGCCCCATACTGGGAAACAGAACGCATTATACAGTCAAATATTCTCAACAACAGCACGCGTTCTGATGAAGATCAATCTTAGCTTCAGGGTGACCCCAAACCCTTCACCCGGTCCTTTCCAGGAATCAGGATTGTATTTACTTAAAAACAAGCCTGGCAAATTAAGTGTGATTAGCCGGTAAACATGAAAGCAATTTGGCTCACAGAAATTGGCATAGGTGGTATGAATGTTCCTACTTTATTATGCCAGCTATTCGAGACAGAAAAGGAAAAAAATGGTTAGTGTTCTTAATTCATTATTTGTGCACGTTGTGCCTGGGGAGAAGCAACATTACTCTTTCATCAGATCAAATGATGCGGAGCCGAACCATTCCAGGAAGAGCCAATTAAACTGTTCAAAGAAGTTTATTATTGCGACGGATTATGAAATCATTCTCATCGGATTCATTAGGGTGTGTGTTTCGACAGGAGGGTGAATTTTGCATGTTACCACTGTGATAACTCACAGAGTTGAGGTTTCCATTTGCAAACTAAGTAGAGAATTACATTATGCGCAAGCCGCCCAGTATAAAATGCTTTACAAGGCAAAGCTTTAATTTATAGTCACATAGTCAAAATAGTATAATTATCATAAACAAATCATGTCTCCTTTTCTGTCTCTCCTTCGTCCGTCCTTCCTTCCTTCCTTCCTTTCTTTCTTTCATTCTTTCCACCTCATGTGATAGCCTTGTGATAGCAATGTGGTCCCACACGGGTGTATTAACACACATCACACTAGGGATTGACCTGGCTTTAATCTCAGCCCAGACCCATTGATTGACACTGAGGAATGCAATGACCTACGACCCAGGAAGAACTTGATAACATCCAGCCTTATTTAACTACACATGAGCACGTGTGCACGTTGTAATTAACGCAGACCAAATGCAAGGGTGTCGCCTCAAGTCAAATGACACGCATCTCTAAGAACATCTCATCTGTACAAACGCATCACAATGACTTGCTGTCAGGGGGAAAATATAAAACAGATACAGTGATAAGAGCACCGGTCTAAAAATACAAGCTGTAACTATCTGACAAGAGAACATGGTGGTTCAGCTTTTGACTGTGTCTGAATCTTGGCAAGCGTGCAGCTCTTAATAGCTTTTGTTCTGAGAAAGGAAACGATCTGAGTTTGGGAATGAGAAAGAAACATATGAGCTCTCAGGACTGTTTGAACTCACACCCAGCTGGTTCACAGGGGCCAAATGAAATGTAAAAGAGGTGAGCTTACTGTACGTAATGTGAGAAAAACAAACCTTCCAACACTTCCACATTCATTACATGTACATATACTGTACACACTCATACTCTAATATCATTCTGAATATGGAAATATTCAAATGTGGTATGTTTCATGTGAAGAGGAATTTCTGTTTGAATATTCAGAATTTTCCCCTTGTTTGAATTTATCATTTTCTCAATGCGAGATATTATTCTGGGGTGCGTTTCCCAAAAGCATTGTTGCTAACTATGTCTGCTGGAGCTGCTGCCCCCTCAACCAGACTAGTAGGGGTGCACAATACATGGATTCAGTATTCAGTACTGAATATGACATTGGATTGATGGATGGATATTGCGCAACGTGATATTACGATACTGATTCGATATATTGTGCACCATTAATTCTGGTTAAAGGTCAGAATAACCATGACTGTTCCCCTTTAAGTGTAAACCAGAAACAACAGTCTCTCAGTGTGTGTGCAGGCACTGCACTTCTCACATCTCGTCACAGCTCACATCTCGTCAGTTTTCGTCAGATTAAAACAGTATAACTACACCGTATATACTGGGATGGCACCGATACGATACTGAGATCGGAAATCGGTCCGATACTGACTTAAATAGCTGGATCGGTATCGGTGACAATTGAACAGTAGTAGATCTACATAGCTCGTCCAATTAAATTAATTTACATGAGTATATGTCCACTGTCAAGCATCAGCCATGTCTAACCTACCCAGGCGACACTATCAGGTTTATAAAATGCATCTAGGTCCTTAAATAGAGATTGGCTGTCATTGACTTCGCAACTTAACTTAAAATTTAAATTAACACTGTAATCGGATCGGTACTCGGTATAGGCCAATACCCAAAGTGCTGGAATCTATATTGGTATCAGGACTGAAAAAAACTTTCATTCTTTCTTTATGTAAATCAAATATATACTGTATTGTATATTTATATTGCACTGTTAACATCTGCATGCAACAATGAAAGGGAAGGATGTTTGTATATTTTGATTTGAAGAGAAGTATAACAATATACTTCTCAATTTGAAAAGAAGTATATACAATCTGAAAACAGAACATTTGTTCTCTCTCACATAATCTCCAGGAAAATAGGAAAGTGTAAATATAATTATATTTGTCATCTAATCTGGTGAGTCTCAATATTGTCACATTTGGATTATATCATCAATAATATTGTATGCATTTAAACATAGTCATTGTTGATGTTGCCTGATTTCAGCAAGATTTCAATGAGGCTAAAGTTTAAAATAATAAACACAGTGTGGAGAGAGATAGGGAAAGAGAGAGAGAGAGAGAGAGAGAGAGAGAGCGAGAGAGAGAGTTGAAAGAGGCCAGTGAACGGTCTGTGAAGCGTATCTTATTCATTACAGGGAAAAAACTAAAACAAATCACAGCGTCGACCTATAAATAAATGAATGCCAGGATAAGCATGAAGCTCATACATAAATAAAACATATGTATTCTAACAGATCACGCTCCAGTTGCATTTGATGGGATTGAGTTGGCCAGTAAACCCAATCATGAGGACTTTGTCATGCTAAAACACTACACATTAATCCATGGAGATTATAAATAATAATAATTTCCTTCAAGATATAGGGCAGCGCATACTTTCCTCGCTCTGTTTCTTGTTTATAGCTTCATACATTTTTAAGGTCTAAGGAGGGTTTCATTTCCAAAAGGCTAATTGAAAGAAAAGCAGGACAGAAAAAAGTATAAAATGATTTAAAAATATCCTTCTTGGAAACAAAATATAATCGTTACACAATGCGTTTATGTTATTGCACAACTTTTGGGTTTTGCGGCAGCAATACATTTTTGCTTGAGTCGGTGTCACATTAAACTCATTTTCAAATTGGTTAGAAATATTACACAAGCCTCACCATTTCTAATGTTCTGTATTACTCAGCAGCGGTGAATGCAAGTTTTGACATTACTGAAATTACACATAAGCTCTTATACAAGCAAGAACCCCCAACAGGCCTAAACCTGCTGTGCTAAAGAGGTCTGACACTAAAGACACCAACCTGACCAAAGGGCTACATTCAAGCTCAGTCTCCATTAGCTGTAATTCTGAGCACTGACTTGCAGGCTTTGTAAACAACATCTACAGTTACAGTGAAGCGATACGCTAAAGCCAGGTTTCAGCATGCCAAATCTTTATCAGAGGCACATGGGCACATTCAAAGAACATCTGGAATTCAAAGGACTATAGGGTACAGTATGTGAATTTTGAAATTGCATTCTCTTGTGTAGTAATCAGAGAGCTGTAATCTGGTTACATGTAAACAGTAACTCGCTGACTGTGAGCTTTGGAATTCATCATAGTACCAATATTATAGAGACATAATACATGAGCTAGTCAAAAGCAAACAAGGCATGAGGCAATTCTCTCATAAAGCTTCTTTATTGAGTAAATGAAAATGAGTAATCACTGTACATGAGCACAAAGTAGTTCCAACGTTGTTCCTATTTCTCAAGAAACTATAATGCACCACCCATCCCCGGAAACACATACTATTACTGACCCAAAACATTGTTTGCTAGATCTAATGTGTAATTATGTATTAGCAGTGTTTGATGAGAACAAATAAGGCATGTATTCTGTATTTTAGTGAGCACAGAGTTGTCTTGCCACAGCTTCTAGGTCTGCTAGTCGATTATCCTGAGGAGCTCAGCCCTCAAAGACAAATCTGCGGTGCAAAATAACAGCCTTTCGCATATAGTCAAGCGTTTACTTATCGCTTTGCACTGTTGGCTAAAAATAGACGTAGAAAACCATCTACAGTACAAGCTGTAAAGCTGTGCGGTGTGAACAAACATGATATAATATCTGAGATCACGTGCCTTATTCAGCATAGACGTGATGCTAATGAGGTTGATATCTGGGGACTGGAGAGAAAAAAAAGCAAAACCTTTTTAGTAAATAAAAAATACACCAAGCAATGTGACATGGGTCATATATCAGCCATGAATGCAATGCACATTAGACATGAATAACACAGTCCCTGTGCTGTGTTAACAAAGGATAGTCACATATTACAAAACAAAGTACAATGTACTGCACACACACTGTATGTATGTATGTATGTATGTATATACAGTGTGTGTGTGTGTGTGTGTGTGTGTGTGTGTGCGTGCGTGTACTGTATGTGGTGTTTCTCCTGAACAGCACAAAAGGCACTTACTCAATGTTAAACATACTAATGAAATGACAACATACTGTATAGGATGCAGCCTGATGTTACACCCCAGTTGGCACAAGCCCTGATTAAGAAATGTGATTCAATGGAAACAGCATGTTCTCTATTTCCCCTCTAAATCCCTCCTCTGTGGCCTGGTGACATATGGACGATAAAAAATGCATGGAATTATGGTCAACACAGATCTGTGTAGCAATGGGGGGAAATGGAGCTTATTAGGTTAGGCTGGGAAACGCAACGAGCCTTTATCTTTACAGTTAGTGAGACAGAGAGAGAGATTGGTTCAGGTAAACAAACACTGCTGGTGACTTACAGTTCATCCAGAGAGACACACAATTGAAGGTATACTCATCAATTGTGTTTTAGTGCCAGACTTGGTGCCAGGTTTCCTCCACAGCTTACTGTTGTGTGTTTTAAAATAATACTGTGCACAAAACTTCACGTAGCAACAGAGAAGACGTGATCCTGCGAGCTACTGTATTGTGGAAGTGGGCAGCGAATTATGAATGTCAAAGCCTGGGCCCTCAACTCAAATCAAACCGAAACAACAAGGTTTTTGTAATGTGTCAACTAAGCACAAGGGTGATTCTTTAAGATGGTCACCATGACGTTGATTAGCTAATTCACTTTTTGTCAAATTCAACAAATATCTTCTGACAGTCCGCTGCACATTCTAATAACCCGGTGTTTCATTCCAATAATCTGCCCTGGCTGACTAGAGATGTTATATCAAGGTCAAATATCAACAAGCTTTCTGAAAAATCACTGACTCTACCTTTAAAATGAAAAGGGAAAAAAGACACAGGACAGACAAAATCTTACCTCTGTCATCATTCATTCATAATACGACAAGCTACTGTAGGGAAGCAGTGGAACAGCACGTATAGGCTAGCATTATAAAAATAGAGTGTAAAATGTTGTTTATGATCAGCGCATCTGGACAACGTTGATATTTAGTCAATAAATCTTTTGCTCCCCTCCCACACTTGACAATTACAAAGGATTCCAACGGATTCCGCAGAAATGTTCCTTTTTAATAAACATCAAATGGCCTCCAAGCAAGATATTTTAAACAAAACACACTTAGCCACATGGAATATATAGTTTGCATGCCAAGGAATGAGACCTTCCCAATATAGGAACATTGGAGGAGAGAGGGGAGAGAGGGGGGGGGGGGATATTATCTATAAACTGTTTTGCTTTAAACTCAACTTCCTCACAAACTTTTAAAAAACTGTTGATTTAAGCAACATACACACTACATGGGTTGGAGAGAGGGAACTAATATGTGATCAGCAGTTTTGGAGCAATATTTCACAATACCCAATAGAATGAAATAAAATACAAATTGTGTTGATAGTATTCAAACTGCAGTGCAGCCCAAATTATGCTGCTGCAACACAATGACAGCTTTACAGATCTAGTTAGTTCGCCTGTCCCTTGTGGAAATACTGTAGGCACTACACCTCTAAAAATAGCGTAGCTAAGCTTATCAAATTGATTTGCAAGGTGCCAAACTGAGGTTTACATTGAGTATCACATTTATGAATGTTAAATACTGTTTCATGTATCATCACCGTAATCATTATAGAACACTGTACAAATACTCGTGCAGTCTAGATAAACATGTTAAAACATACAATATGTGTGAATGTATGCAAGCGGAAGGTTGTGGTATTGTGTCTCTCAAACAATGAGCAAATATTGACTCTGTGTATTTGTGCCCACAGTGTCTTGGCAGAGTTTCTGTGTCCTTCGCATTCAAGGGATGTCAAAGCTCCCATCTGCTGCTACCGTTTTGCGTGAGTCGTACTGTTGCAAGTGCCGTGCGAATGGCGTTGGTGAAATCAATCCATAAAAGGCAGAGATGTTGCTGTGATCACAATGCATCCACACCCACACACACACACCCACACAAAAGCAAGTGTCGTTTCCCATTAGTGGGAATATGGATCACACAACCTGACAACTGTTGTGACCACAGCTTTGTTTGCTGACACACATAAAAGTGCAAGAGGATGACGTTAATGCAGACCACGAATATGGACTGGATTAGATAAGACACTCTACTTTCAACATGGGTATTACTCTCATTACGAATTGAGCAATAGCACCGGGTATGACCTCAAAACAAGCAATAACGGCAACGCAAGATACAATAATTGCACAGAGCCAAAAAAGTCCCATTCACGTCAAATCTTGTGTTTGCTAAAAGCATGTTTTAAGTTGGCATTTCTACATCTCACCACTGCATACATGCTGCATTATGCTTAGAAGAAAATAAAGAAAAAACAAATATATATATATATATATATATATATTTATATATATATATTTTGTACTGATTATTTATTTTTCAGCAAATGGTCTGTACATAAATACATGCAGACATTGTAAACAAATATAAAGAGCCTGCAGGACCATAGCCAAGTAATATGTTGAAAATAAAACAAGGCTGTCAATTTGGATGTTGCAATGAAAACCAGCACGCCACACAAACCCCTTTGTGTGCTTCTCTGACGGGTACATTTCACACAACTCAGTACCAACAAGCTTGCCAAAACTCTGCGTTGCCATATTTCTTTTCTCTAGCATTCACCCCCCCCCCCCTCTACTATGCCTTGACACACTTTCATGAATTAGCCTAGACAAGAAGATGGCTATTAGAGCTGCCACAGCAGATTTGGCTGAATCCAAAGGTCAGAATGATCATCGAGGGAGGCGGAGAGAAAAGCCCTAGACTTGTTCTCCAGGTCAATTTCTAACATATTTTATTTCACAACCATCTATTACTCCCTATTACGTACATGAGGGGTCTAGTATTTGTCTAAATTTAGGGAAACCGAAACATTTTCTTCAGCGGATTGTTTCTTTCAGTGCTGCATGTGTGCATTGTCATGGGTTTTTGATAACTCGTAAGAATAAAAAGACCTTGAGCTACTGTATACAGTAGTTTACCGAACAGACTGTTGACTTAACAAATCAGTCACCTACTGTAGACACAATTCGAACAACTCTGACCTGCTAATCCCGTCAAAAAAATAATATTAGGAAGCTGGTTGCCTTAGTCAAAAACCTAGAACTCCCCAAGGCTCTGAAAATAAACCTTTAGCTTATATGTGGCTGACAAAGGAATGACATTATTGAGCCAAGTGAATGAGCAACAGCAGCCACAGGATGTTAGCGTTGCTATTCATAACTTATTTTCCTACGCCTAAAACCATTTTCCCTGCTGGTTTCACCTCTTCTGCTCTCTTAAAACGCAATTACCTACTGGCAAATTTACAGGAAAAGAAAAACAATGACTTTTGACCAGAGGAGCCATTATGTGAATGTCAGATTAGTGCAGCACAAAACCCCCTATTGAGCTACTAAGGAAAGGAAACATAAAAAATAGATGAATCACATCATTCCATTGTTTTGCCCTTAGCTCAGGGTTAATAAAATGTGTGGCTTCAGGAGGTACAGTAAAAGTATTGTGAATGACATACAAACATGTTCCAGCACTTCAAAAATCCTCACCCAAATGACGGAATACATAGGCGTGATTTGCGAAGGAGTTTTAATAATGGTCGCTTGTTCATAAACCGCAACCATTGTGAGGGCAAACAAAATTAGGTAATAGAAGGCCTAGATTGCAAATGATGCCCAATTATCAACTGTATTGAATTTCAATTTATGCCTCAATTAACTTTAATAGCCTATATTGAAAGTGCATTCTCTGCTATGATTTGTTAGAACACAAATAAAAAACTACAGTACCTAACATATAATTTTCTTTTACTGTAACTTGGAAGTAGATACTATAGTATATATAGTATAGTAATATAGTGTATAGTAATAGTAGTAATTAGCCTGTAAGAAACTGTAGCTTTGACTTAGAGCAGAGACACTATAAGGCTTACATTAGATGTTCAGTTTCAAATGTATGCCCTGCATATTGTAGATACAGTACCCTATTTTTAGAACCTATACAACTATGGTAAAGTGCTGACAACTTAAAGTACCAATATATTATCAACATTAACACCTACTGTGGGATTCAATGTCATTCTCTCTCTTGAAAATACTAGCTGCAATACTTCAACACTAACCACTGACAAAGTCATGCTTGTGGAAACGTAGCGGAATTCTCTGAAAGGAACTTTGACCAGCATTTATCTTATCTTACCAACTGTTATTCTTCAGTACAGTATTTACTATCCCCCATTTTAGTATACGCGCTTTGACTTACGATGATAGGCAACTTGCATCATTATTTTTTAGACGTAGCCTAAAAGGTGTTGTAGGTGAATGCGTTTTTTATTCACATACAAAATATTAATGTATAATTAAATGTATAAATTATTATAAGCAAATATCTCCTCCCAGTTCGCTGGTTTGTTCTGTGTGGCGCTGAATAAACAAGTCAGCTGTGCCTACACAGCCATGGCCCTGTTAATGAGAACACAAAACAACAGAGCACTTTCCCAGCCGTGGCACTGTGTCCTGTGCAAGGGACAGAGCTACTGACGGAGACCCTATATGGCAAATGAGAGGTTTATTGTTTTGATCGAATATCAACAATGTTTCTCCAGAATCCCTGACACTATACCTTTAATTAATAAAAGTGATTACTTGATGTAACTGACTTACTGACACGGTGGAAGATGTATGCAGTATGCTACTAATTTGTATTGTAACATGTAAAAAATATTTTCTGCCATTTTATCCTTGATTTTCTAATTCCATTGTGAAGCACCTGGGCAAATGTAAATAAACTGTAAAGCTATTTGGGCTGCAGTTCATAGCTTGTCATATTATGTATGAACGTGATAATAGAGGTAAGGCGCTATACAAATAAAGTTTATTATTTTTATTTTAAAGATTTGTGTTGTAATTATTATTAGTACTAGTACTAGTACTAGTAGTATTATTATGATTATGATTATGATAATTGTGATTATTATTATTATTATTATTATTATTATTATTATTATTACCGTATTATACTACAGCGGCTCCACTCACCAAACTGGTCGCAGATGCTCTCGTTCTGCAGCAGGACGGGGTGGTCGAAGGTGTCCCTGCAGTAGAGAACCCGAGCGCTGCCCCGGCCCAGCGCGGCGATGCCCCCCAGAGCCAGCACGGTGTGGTCCGTCAGTAGGGCGCTGGGCTGCTCCCGGAGCCGGGCCAGCACCGAGCGGTACCGGCAGTACTGCGGGTAGCTCAGCACCAACACCCACCGACCATCCTCCTCTTGGCCTGGACGCAGAGGAGCGAGGGAGAGGGGTGGGTTAGGACGAGGTGCCGTTCAAGTTCAAAGTGGCGAACACCACCAGCACTACACTTTTCCTCACAATGCATTTTGACGTGTGATCCGCGATGCGATATTGTTTTGTTTTGAGCTAGAAGTTAGCAAGAATGACTGACCATACCTTTAACTCCTCACCAAGTGTCGAGGTGTCCTTGAGCAAGACACCAAACCCTAACGGCTCCTGGTGGTTAGATGGCGCCCTGTACGGCAGCCATCATTATCAGTGTGTGACTGTGTGAATACTGTACAGCGCCTTGAGAGGTTGGAAAAGTGCTATATACTGTAAATACAGTCCATTTACCATTTTTTATTTGCCTCGACTAGTGACCCCTCCACATCTAAGTACTCACTCCTACCTCAAGTGTCTCCTTCGAATGCCCTTATCTTCTCGCTGCTCTACTCTCTGCTCTTATTTTAAAAATCCTTTCTGCTCTTATGTATTATTTAGGTCATTAGCTATTTTGTTGATATCATGATATATGATATTGACATGGTAGTAGTCAGGGTGACATTATGCTGTAATTATTCTAATAGAATATTGTTTTCTTACCTGCCCAACTACTGACAAATGTACTACATGTACCATTAGGCGCTTTGGATTAAAGCATCTGCCAAATACTGTAGATGTAAATGTATTTACATAACGTATTTTGTGCAAAGTTGCAATGCAATGTGCATAACAATATGACAAATATAAAACAATATAATGAAAATACAACAATAAAGTGGTAATATAAACTATAATTTAATGAAATGCTGTATACAATGCATACTAAAACAGAAATAATAAAATAAGATATAATAAATTAACAGAATGCTTAGCTAAAAAGATGTGTCAAAGTTGGTACAAAGAGTCTTCCTTGCTAGGTTCCTGGCATCAATAATTCAATATTTTGAGGAAGGTATTTAACACAACATATGTTAAATTCAATCTCTAGATTTACAAGACTTACAGTTTACACAATATGAGCATACAGGACAGAGTTTTATGGACAGGGCAAAGCCCAAGTTACTGTTATTGAGTATGTGCAGCCAAAATCCTTCATACTTCCAGGAAGTACTTCATAAGAAATGTAACAGCAACAGTCTTACTATAAAGCTTTCACATCCAATTGGACTACAGCACATCACATGCTAGAAGGCTACATATGTATCCACTACTGTATATGCCAGTTTGAACACCTTGTTATTTTTAACAAAGATACAACTCCGACTTCTTCCCAGCATTTAACTACAATTCAAAATAGTTCATGAAAAATTATCAAATTGGATAAATAGCGATATTGTGTCATTATTTGTCCATCACTCTAGACAAACAGACAATGTTCCAGCAGGTTGCCTGTCAATCTAAGTTAGTGTACAATAGTATAGTGTGAAATTACAAAAACAGCTCATTTCAAAATACTGTAGCTTCCAAGAATGCTAATCTAAAATGTAATCAAATCATGACCTCCAATCATGACCTCTAAAGTGAAGTTGTCAACACATGTGTTTGTTACACTATATTCAATATCCAGGTGAACAGACATGACAGAAACATTACCTGTAAATTAATCAGATCTGTACTAATGTACACAATGTGAAATAATTAGCCTACTGTATGTAACAATAACCGCTTAATTTAATAAAAGCTCAAATTAGATTTTCCTGATATCTTTCATGCTCTAACTTGATCTCAAGTTAGTAGCCCAGATGACTAAAATGCGATGACAGTCAGATCAGCTCACAATCAAATGAAACCACAGGCAATTCCAGGTGCTCATTCCTCGTCCAGTAAATATAGAAAAAAACGTTCCTATCTCACCATTAACAGTACATTTCAGCCGCTCCAAGCAGTGGCCATTAACGCCCACTTAGTCAATAATGCTGTCAAGCTGTATTTTTTGAACGCATGACGTGCATCACTGTTGCGCTGGAAACGTCAAGGGAATGTGCGGATGCTTAGCATGTACACTGACAGGTTTTAACAAGTATAGTCTGAGATGAAGTGAAATAAATACTTAGAGCAATTTCTCTGTCATATCCTGAAAAATAAATGTCTCAGCCTTCCTATATCGGCTTGTTGTGCACATTATTGTGTGTGTGTGTGTGTGTGTGTGTGTGTGTGTGTGTTTGTTATGTGCGTAAACACATCACTTTGCATGAGGTGATTTTCACAGCTCAGTAAAACGGGATTACTAGTCCATCTAAATATATAGCGTACATAATAGATCTTGCTACAAAGTCAATAACAATAATATAACCTGCTATTAAAGCCGCCATATAGAACTGTGTTTAAATGCATACAGTACTGTGGCTGTTTATATCTACAATGAAAGGATTAGATTTAGTGCAGGTACAATATTAATTCATCAGCCGCTGCATTCTGCTGCTTAGCCAAATATTAGCTTGATGTGGTGTCAGTTCTTTGCTAGCTCCACATATCACTAATGAAAAGTGCAGAAGAAGGTCACCTCTCATCGCATGTTTACAGCAGCTGCGCTCGCTTCAATTAGCGTAATTAGCTCTGACATATTCCAATAACTACCACTTCAAAAGAGAAAGATTAAAACCGTTCAAACATTGTGATCAAAAACACACACACAAACACACACACACACACACACACGAATGCACGCACGCACATCCGTGTGGGAAACACACAAGGAGACAGACAGTCACACACATAATTCCCATGTAAATACATAGTGCAAGGACACGCAAAGACACACAGCACTTAAACATGTATGTACAGTACATAATACAGTATGCGTTCAACACAGAGTCATCACAGACTGCTGCAGTATAGATCCCAGATATAATTAGAGCTCAGAATTAGAGGGCTTTGTTTATGAAAATGTCAGCCACTGGAACGTACTGTAAGTGCTCAATGTCGGCAATGCTCCTGCTCATAACCCTCCCTGCATTCACTTGATTAGATTCAAATTGGTTGGTCGAGCCGAGGGAGCGGTCGGGGGGGGGGCGGGTTCTGTGCACATGCAGGTGCAACAACTGTGCCAGAGCATGCATGTGTGTGTGCCTACATTACTTTCTGGCTATATCTAATAATGGGGATGGGCCTGCATCTACAGTAAATGTCTGTGTCTGCACTTGTGTGTGTGTGTGTGTGTGTGTGTGTGTGTGATGTACACTTTAATGTCCTTTCAGTTCATACGGGATGACCTTTGCCAATAAAGGAATGTCCTTATCTTTATGCAAGCTTCTAATTGTCCAGGGCCCTGGCTCTAGCACTGGAGAGCTGCGAGACACAGAAATAACACTGAGCAATCTTTCATTTGCGGCCATCTCTTTCCTCTAAGGCTCACATCTCTATCTCATTTTATTTATTTTCAATATTCCTCTTGTGCCATCCTTTCCAGCAGCTCCTCTCTCTCCCTCTCCCTCTCTCTCTCTCTCTCTCTCTCTCTCTCTCTGACTGTTTACCTCTCTCGCGCGACACGTCTTGCCAGTCTCCACGGGGTCAGTGGTATAGTGAGTTTATCAAACAGCTGTGCTGCAGCAGATTATTTTGAGACCGCATTGTAAAGCTCCTGACCTCATAAACTACATTGGTGTCAGGGTCATAAACGCTCGACAGGTCTTCTAATGTTACTGTATTCATTCACTGCTCTGGCTCAATATACTAACAATATACTGTCACAGGGTGCATAAATCGTTTACAATAATATCATATGCGATAGTAAATTCCTAGTCCATCGGCCACACAAACAGTATGCAAACATGATTTAGCTTGCTATTCCAATGCTAGTTTTTATTTCAATTTACAGTACTACTGTATGGTATCATTAAAGAAATGTACAGTGTATTGATCTACAAATCAAATATTATACAACAGGAATTGTACTAATACATGTGGTTTAATGTATTGTCAGTGGATTTTAACTAATGCATGTGGTTATTAGTTTTATCACAAGGAAGGAAATATAACCATTATAGATCAATCTCGATCAAAGATGCTCACAGATAGGCTAGACATGATAGGCATTGAATGCAGGTCCTTTAAGGGAGTCGATGCTGTGTTACGGGGCGTCAAAACATGACAGACTTATACCTTATATATTTATATATAAGTGAATTAGACAGCAATTATGTTTGTTGGTCTAGAGTACGTCCTTCACCCAAGCGCACCAAACCTCTCTTATCTCCACTGCCTCGTTTATCAATATTTGTAGCAAATCGTGAACAATGTGAAGTGAGTCGGTGTGGATTTGCCTGCTCAGCATCCTGCAACACAAAGCCACAGTCCGATTCAAAGACATACGGCGCGGTCGAGAAAACACAAACGCTACGTTTTCTACTGTAAGTGCAGTAATCCCTGCTCAACTCTCCTGAAAAACAAATATATGAAATTGAATACTTTGAACTGGCAGAACTATAACCGACAACGGTGCACTTAGCTAAATGTCAAGAGACACACCGCACCATACGTTCAATTTGCAACACAACAATGGGCTCCAGATCCAATCAATGCCGTAAATCCTACAGCATGCACAACATCAATCTAGAGGCTTTTTGGGGGAGGGGAGGGGTTGTTTGTTCAGCAACATGAGCAATATCTGATATTAGCGTGAGGAAAAAAAGCTGTGTGACCTAGCTATTTATTCAGTGTTTTTACAACAGGAATGTGGTATTGAGACTAGAGACTATGTACTCTATGCAAGGGCATGATAGAACAAGCTCTTCCTGACAGCGACACGGGTCTTATACCAGGGGGAGAAAAAAAAAACAGCATGAACAATTTATGTAATTATACCCAGGGAACAATGGCAGTTACCACTCTGTCGATTACAGCTATAATAAATTATACCTCATTAAAAGAAATCTCAGAAATGGCACATGCAACATGAAACTGATTAACTACCGCTCAAACAGTTGCTCAGTTGGAGGAATAGCTGTTGCAATGTCAGATAAAACATCATCAATAGCTCTGAATTTCTAACAATTCTGCTCCAGGAAAAGGCTGATTTATTGTTTTCCTGATAACATCGTTTTTTTTTTCTTTTTTCGCCTGAGCTTTTCAGCAACAGTTTCACAGAGTGATCATAAATCCAGTTGTTGTGAGTATTGTGCTGTGAATGTCAAAGGCTCATCTACACACACTACCATGGCTAGCAGGAGAGAACAAAACGAAAAACAAGCTAACTGAATTTGACTTGTGTAAACTGTGTCATTTACATTCACCCTAGCTTAAAAAATATTCCAAGCGGACATGAACCCTGACAGGGCCTCTCAGGCAAGTGTGGTCATCCCCAGCTCTTCTTCGCAGACAAGTGAGAGAGCGGAGGCTGAAAACCATTACTTCAATGCTGTCTGTCACACACCGAGGTGCTTAAATCACTCACTCGGCTAAAATTTGCCGTTGTCAACATTTCCACATTATCTGCCCGGGCCAAGGAATTTACTGGATCCTCCCGCTGCTTTTGTGGGGTTAGCGAGAAATGGCAAAATATGTAGCTCACAGTAATGTCACAATAATGTCACCTTCATATTATTTTTACATTTTCTCTCGCTTTCCATTATTAGAAAGGTTACACCACCACACCAAATCACAAAGCCTTAAAAATGGGCAAAGAATTGCAGGCAGCAAAGGGCAAGGGGGGGAAGGGGGGGGGGGGCAGCACAGGAGAGAAACTACAGCAGAGAGAATGAGAGGAATAAAGAGGGCAAGAGAAACAGACACAGAGAGAGAGAGAGAGAGAGAGAGGAGAGGCATCATGTTTGATATTCTCCCCCCATCCTTGGGACTTTCTGCTTCTGTGCTCTGTATTGATCTCAGAGGTCGCTCTGTTTCCACTTAGCCTCCTCTCATAATATATAACACATCTCCAATTCATCTTACCCCCCAACCCCACCCCTTCTCTCACACTTCTGTCTTCACTGGCCCCTGCTACAGCCATGGTTCTGGGGGGGGGGGGGTATAAGTGACACAGACAACAGCTACTATAAGCAGCAGCAGGCTGCTATTGCATTCATGCCATCTATCGAACCCCCCCCCAACCACCCCCATCACAGTGACACCAAATGGAAATGATTCATAGGGTGGTGGTGTGTGTGTGTGCGTGTGTGTATGTGTATGTGTGTGCGTGTGTGTGTGTGTGTGTGCGTGTGTGCGTGTGTGTGCAACTGCACTTTCCACTGACGTGCGTGCGTGCGTGTGTGTGTGCGCGCGCACGCGTGTGTGTTTTCTAAGGAATTGTAATCATTTGTGCGATCCCGCAGCTTGCTTAATATGTGAGTAACGACATTATCTGGCTAGAGAAGGAGCGACACTTTAGCGCATGGCTAGCGCGGCGCGGTCCCCCCCATAATGAAATAATTCCCATTAATCAAGCACAACGCGCTCTCCCCATGAATCACTTCATTAAAACAGAGCCATGAAGATACTGTACGGCGGCGGCACATCGTTCGCTGTGCGCGTGCACGTTTTCCCCTCGTCGGGACGGAGTACAAGTCAGAATCCCATTGATATTCATAGCTCCATAACACAACACTGTGTCTGCAAATGACTCAAATGGCAGGCCGTCATCAATATCGCATCGCTCACAGACGCCCGCTTCTCCTCGCCGCATAATGTCGGTTGTGCGCGTTACAACATGTGCGCGTGCGTGCGCGCGCGCATGCAGTCCCCTTTAAGGAGATATCAGGCTTTCACAACAAGACATGGCTTTAAGCTAACTCTTCAATGGGAATCTATTCTCAACATGCAGTAAGGGCACCAGCACCCAAAGGAAATGTTCTATTGAGAATGTACAGAGGGCAGTGGGCAAGAGAGGAAGACATTCACAGAGAGAGAGAGAGAGAGAGAGAGAGAGAGAAATAATGCATGTTGGCAAGTGTTCTTAATTATGGTTAGGGACTAAACTAGTTCATTCCAACAGGGTGTGTGTGTGTGTGTGTGTGTGTGTGTGGAAAGGGGAAGGAAGGGGATTTTAACAAAAACATAAAGGGAGGGGGGGTGTTTATATAATATTCTTCCCAGTTCATTCAAGTGCGCATGCATTGAGGACGCATACAAAAATGTGTGCTGAGTCGGGCGTGCATTATTGGCATTCACACACTTACACACTTACACACAAACGCACACACGCACGCACACACACTCACACACACACACACTTTAACTTTTACCACTTAATTTTATCCCAGATGTTCTTGCGAGAGACAGATGAGAAGAAAACATACATGCCAGGTCAGGACCATATTTTGGAAAACAGTGGATACGAAGAGAAGAGAGAAGAAGAAGAAAAGAAGAAAAGAAGAGAAGAGAAGACAAAATGAGGGGGAAAAACAACACAAGTGCTTTACTTCAGTTGATTTATGTGATTCTATTACATTAAACATTCTTTCCCTTGAGCAAGCTCGGCTCCCTAGCAACCATTGCTAGCAGCTTTAATGTATCTGGCGCGCGGCCAGTGTAAACTGCCTGCCTTATTGATTGCCAGATTGAAAAGTTTGCATTCATAATTCAAGGTTATACATTTCAGAATTATTCAAGAAGCGCTTGTCAAATATCCAAATTGTTTCTTTTGGCTCTTTAATGAAGACAACAGGAGGTCTTGTAACAATGCCTCCGAATACACAAATGTTTAGTCACTCAGAAATAACACTTTTCATTGGTGCTGCGGGAGCGTTGGAATACTGTGATTGCAATGCCACAGATTAAAGGTACACTCCGTGATTGTGTTATTACAGCACCCCCCAAAACCTTAAAGTTCTCGTGGGTGGGTGTGCTATGGGGTAGAGGCAAGTGCCAGCCAAATCCAAGTTTCAAATTAAAACAATATAATTGTGTACCGCTGGTTTGAACCACAAGAGCAACTCCGGACACAAATTCTAGCAAGCATTCTTGAGAGTGCTTGCTAACTCAAATCAAATCAAACCAAAAACACCACTCCAGTCAATGCCATAGGGATGCTTCCTCAGAAGCTCCAACCCACCCCCCACATTGGAAATGCAAGTAGACAGTGTTTGTGTTTGCCACTTTGTTTGTGTTGCTATATATGGAGGCATCGCTGCATAAAAGTACCAGATATATTTTGCAGCACACACAGAGGAGAGGATGGTAAATTAGCAGACTGCGAGGAGATACTTGGTGAATTTGACAAAAAAAGTGCATTAGTTTACTAGCTATACCCAGAGCCATGGCGGCATCTCCGTTCACTCCAATGGACCGTTGGCGTAACTCTGTTATTTCCATGGCTCTGGCTACACCTTTAAAGCTGCAGTAGTAAAGATCTGAGAGGTGCAGCAAGACCTAGCTAAAAAAAGTGAATGAAGAGAGCAAGTTTTTGAAACTCAACCTAAAGACCCACCAGCTCCTCTTCTGCTCCCTCCCTCTGGAGCACGTTGGTCTGCCATTGTGAAGCACCGTCAAGCTGTGTGTGTGTGTGTGTGTGTGCTAATGGTGCACAATATATTGACTCAGTATCATTATCTCAATATCACGTTTCACAATATCATATCAAAAATGTTGCAGGAAGTGCAATATTCTGGATTCTGGTTTATTTTGTGAGAGAGCTGCGTCCGTTGGCTGTTTGGCTTAGCTGTGTTGATTTAGACAGAAAAATAAGATGTGTGTCTGAGGAAGCTAATGACGTAATAGGGATCCAAGAGGAAACATTAGTGGCCAAAAAGAATGCCTCCTCGGTAGCTTGGAATTACTGTTGTTGTACAACAGTAATTGAGTCCAATATGGCTGTCAGTTGAAAACGTGTTGTTTTGATATGTTATGAATATATTTTGATGCATTTTCCCATAACCTTTGTGTCTTAACTTATGTTTAACAATAGCTAAATGAATATCGACATTGACATTTTCATGATCAATATCGCAGTATCACATTTTGTAAATATTGTGCAACCCTAGTGTGTGCATTCATTTGATTGACAAGTTACAGTAGATTGACCAGTACAAATTCTGTCTTTCACTCACTGATAACTGACAGATGTCTCTATGGCATTTCTAACAAATTACATTAAAGGCCAGTTTCACAGACATGGATAAAGCCTAGTCATAGACAAAAATGAAATGAAGATTTCCATTGAAAAAAATTCTTAGTCTTCTAGATCTATGTCTAGGCTTAATCCATGTCTGTGTAACCGCCCCACTACAGTAAATGTATGTTCAATCTTACCCCACATTTATGACGTGAAACTCTACATGTTCTCCCATTGTGTCATCATCATAGATCAAAGTCAAACAAAGTCCATTTTTAGGAGCGGAGATCCTGATGGAGTTAGTACTGCTGGGTGTTTGGGTCAATCCACATACATACGTTATGTGAACGTCTGTCAGAGAGCAGAACACTAGAGGGTTCAAATCCACGGGGAATACATTTAATTCCAGCAACACAGCCGTGGTTGCAAATGTACTATATTGCCGTGGCGTTTTACTTTAAGAACTCTGTGACTCTCCACCAGCGAGAGTAAAAATGCCTTCACTCCGAGGTGATAATACTCTATCTACTATGACGGCCATCTAATTTGTCACGCAGCCCTGTCCAACACAAACTCAATTGAGCAGCTGTGATCAAGGATCTCTGGGCTTGTCACAGAGAGGGAAAAGATAGAGGGGGACAGAGAGAGAGAGAGAGAGAGAGAGAGAGAGAGAGAGAGAGAGAGAGAGAGAGCGAGAGCGCAGTGGGGAGAGACCCCCCCATCCCCACCACCACGACCACCACCTTCTTTACACCCCTATCTACCACTACCACAAACTACCCTCCTACAGAATGAAAAGGATGACATGTTTGGTTTAAATGTATCTTTAATAGAACAGCAAGTTCCCATTTGAGTGAATTCTGCGGGAAGGTTAGGGGGAAACGAAAAGGAGTGGGAAAAAAATATCTTATCAGGAGATTGGGAATTGGGTCAGGGGAGGAATTACATGTCATTCTAGATCAAAGTTGCCGTGTGCATTTCCTCAAAGACGGGCCCCCATTAACAAGCCAAAGTGATTTCTAAGGGTGTATACCAGGTCTAAGGAAGCACCATTTAAAATGTTTTCACTAAAGAATAGAGGTGGGGGAAAACAAGCGGTTGGAGGGGACAAAAATGAGGAAGGAAAATTACCAAGAGCTATTTGGGAAAGACATGTTTCCCAGTGGTGAAGGTGTAATATGTGAGAAGGGTTTGGGGGGAGGGATGGTTAGTTAGCTGTCATTCAGAGTGATTCCATGGTGAATTCCTGTCATTATACTGAATAAGAATCTATTTCTCTATCAACAGATCTGTACAGAGGAGGAAGGCTTTAAATAAACAGTCCATAGAGTTAAGCCAACTGGAACCCCTTTTTCAATAATTACATCCAGCAACAATATGCAATTTACACTGGATTTGTTTAGCTGGGGGAAGTGACAATGTAGTGAAGAAAAGAGTGTATACAGCCTGAACGCTCCCCAAGGGGAAAATGTTTTTGTCTAGGGCTTAGAGCAAGAGTTTACAGATAGCAAATACAGTATGTCATTTAAAACCTGCACCATCTGTGCATATTTCTCCACTACAGATCTGAAGCTTATTCAAGAAAGACAAATTAAACTCAAATGCTAATGTAAGGTTTTCTCTGGTGGATATACAGTATAGCTGCGAAAATAAATGTGATTACAGTATGCAAACAAAAGGCACGTATTTTAAAGGCAACCAAAGCACAGATGTTGCCGTGATCTGCTCAACGTCACTAACAAAATCACCTCCAGAAGTCATGTAATGAAATATAAATGAAACTGAAATTGGTCTACCGTATTTGTAGATGCAATTATATTTACATACATTTTATTCACATAAAAAAATCACTCTATCTATTATGTATTCCACCCATTAAAGTGGTAGTATGTGCAGTCTTGTGTCAATAAACAAGTATATCAACAACTCACATTTTGAGCATTATATTGTATTATATTATATTATATTATATTATATTATATTATTTACATATGGGTTAAGTCAGTTTATCATCATAAATCCTGCTTTAATGAGGAGCTGCTATAAGCAGTAATCACAATTCAAATGTGTCTGTATTAAACCAAGGCACACTTGCAAACTTCCCATTGCTGGCCATGTGATGACGATGAATATGTCTTAACTCCACTCTGCCCCCTCTGGTCGAAAAATACACACTAACCCTTAAAATAATCATTCAAAATAAATATATGCTAATTGATTCATCCTAACAGACCCACAACTCTGCTGAAATAAGTAATTCGAAGCCCTTGTCAGCATAACATCATAAGTAGTGCTCTATATAGACAACCATAAGCACCTGTGAAAACAAGGCGCACAAATGTATGCAGTAATAATATACCGGGTCATAATAGCAATAATAATACTTCCAGTCTGTTTAAGGTCAAAAAGGCTGGAGCCTATGTCAGTTAAAAAGAAGACATGATTAACCATCTACTGGCATCATATGTTCTCCACACGCCAACACAGCGAGGTCAAAAGTAGGGGTGCACAATATATCGACTCAGTATCGTTATGTTGATATACAGTACAGGCCAAAAGTTTGGACACACCTTCTCATTCAATGCGTTTTCTTTATTTTCATGACTATTTACATT
>JAODUE010000007.1:1048337-1060249 GCA_027564755.1 Amblyopsis hoosieri
AATATATAATATAAATATAATAAATAAAGAAAACGCATTGAATGAGAAGGTGTGTACAAACTTTTGGCCTGTGCTGTATATAGTCATATTTATATATATGATATTGCGCAATATAATACCGAAAATGTTGCAGGAAGTGCAATATTCTGTTTATTTTGTGGAGAGATGCGTCCGTTGGCTGTTTGGCTTAGTTTTGTTTGATTTAGACAGAAAAGTAAGATGTGTGGATGAGGAAGCTAATGGCGTAATGGAGATTGAAGAGGAAACATTAGTGGCCAAAAAGAATGTCTCCTCGGTAGCTTGAAATTACTGTTGTTGTACCAGTCCAATATGACTGTATGAATATATTTTGATGCATTTTCCCATAACCCAAACCATTCCGTTTAAAAATATTGAAATTAATATCGATATTGCAATGTTCATGATCAATATCGCAATATCACATTTTGTCAATATCGTGCACCCATAGTAAAAAGCCATTTGATTCACAGAGCTCTTGTCCAGCAGAGGATATAACATGGGAATGGAATGACAGGTCGAAATGCAGCGACATCAATGATCTATTGTTTTCAGCAGCGGTTTCCCCCTTCCAACTGCTCCGGCACTTCATAAATCAAAGTAACCACAATGCATTGCTCCGTCTGAACCAAGATGTTTTACAAAAGTCGTGTTATGTCATTTCTGTGTTTGCCTTTATAAAGACCCATTATGAGCAGTTAACATTGTGGGCAGTTATCCTTTCCAAGGGTGTTAAATAATTTGTGCGTCATAAATACTGTAGGTAAGCACGCACACACACTCTCTCTCTCTCTCTCTCTTGCACACACACACGCGCGCGCACACACATGCGCACACACACACACACACACACACACACACACACAGCACATACTGTACAGCACACAGTTCTCACACAGGTCTGGAATCTATCAAAGCAGCATTGCAATTATCTTTCACCACAGGAAAAATGCATTCCGTGTTGTGTAATGAACACGCTATTTCTACAAAAGCGAAAGTCTATTTTCAATACAGCACGTTCTCCAACAGCCTAGTTTCACATTTTACAGTACCTTCCTAGGGTTCCACCTTATTGTGACAAACATCTAGAAGATATTGAAGAACTGATCAGGGGGAGAGCCTATGTTTCTTGGTGCCGGTATAAACTAGGATTAAATATATTGTGTGTAAAACACACTTTTACATGAACGTTAAAACTAAGTCTTTATTCTGAGTAACAGTTGTTAGCTGAATAGAACCACACTCTAAGAAAGAATTTGACTCATTTTTATTCCCTTGGATAGGCTCCCAAATGGTAAAAACCATAAAAGCGCAGGCTGGTGTATACATCGTTATCAATAAACACAGCTGGAGTCTTGACAATGACATTAAATTGTAGACTTAACGTCTACAAAAAAAAAAAAAGTCAGTTCCTTCAAAATAAACGTGAATTTCCCCCCATTGAGTTATGGCATGGGAGATTGCTACTTCACATCTTATGTATTCGAAGGTTTTTCATTGTAAAAGCTATGAACCTGACAAATTGCCAGTCAAATTCACGTCAGTCAAAGTAAATCATTGACACATCTTAAAGTCTGCAGAGGAATTTGTATCCCAGCAAAGGATTTCTGGGTGACACCAAATGTAGAATGAATTCTAGATAAATTGTCCATGGTCTGATTATGAAATGCTGCTCAAGAACAGATAATCCCTTAATGTCCACAATGTCCTTTTGTTTTTTTTCCAATGCTTAATCTTTAACCAGGCTGTGGTTCGCAGAAGCTATTGATATTTCCAAACAAGCTTGCCAGAAGACAATTTTACATGCTTTCTTAAAGCAGATGGACTGGCATGTTCATGAAATATTCAGTTATTAAATCGTACAATCTGCGTTGCCTGTTATTGCTTCCAAAGAGCACCATATTGATCAATATTATACTGTAGGTCTATACAGTATAGTATAGTATACAGTACGGATACAATATTTACAGAGAACATTATACAGATTGTGATTCTATATTTACATGTGTTTCAGTTCCACAAAGCTGATTCCACAAATGTGATACAGTACATTTTTTTGTGAGTGTGCTTGTGTGTGTGGGGAGGGGTGCATCAACATAATCCAAATATAGAAGGGGGTGTGTGGCCTAAAAAGTTTGGGTACCGCTGCAGTACACTATCAAATGGTGAGTGAATGAAAACAAAATTCTTGTGTTAAATATTCCTATTCCTGTGGTACTTCAAGCTTTACAGCCTTTGTATTCTTACCATCTTACCATCTCGTCATTATTATGAGGCTCGATATAGGAATCGTTATTGGGTTGCTAGCGGTTAACACTTAACTGTGAATCATTATGTTGCTGGAACTGGCAGAAAATGTGTTTAATGAAAGCCACATTGACTGTTCTCAAACCAGTGCATTTCTCGGAGATAAGACCTTGCTCTTCTCTCTTACAAGATATTTTGTAAAGATTAAATAACTTGGGAAATATCTAGCAGAGGCACACACAACTAACACATCTCTCTCTCTCTCTCTCTCCCTCTCTCTCTCCCCCTCTCTCTCTCTCTCTCTCTCTCTCTCTCTCTCCTTGCATGGCGAAGGTCACATCGATACTGTAGCTTTTCTGTTGTTAGCAGACCTGACTAATGGAGAGAAGAGAGACAGAGCGGTTGTTTCAGACTGCATTAATGGAGAGACAGAGCTCTTCATTTCCTCTGAGGCCTCTCTGATTGTTTAACCATCCACCAGCAGCATCCACCACCCCCCCCCACAAACACACACACACACACACACACACACACACGCACACACACAAACCCCCACAACACAACATCCACCCATCCGAAATACACATAATGTGACATTCCAGAAATAAAGTAACGCAAATTATTAATGAATATAGCTATCTGAAGAAGATGAATTGTATTAAAATGGGAGCCGAGGGGGTGGCGGGGGAGTGCGGGGGGGGGGGTGCTGCATTCCTCTTGGGTGTCTCTCTTTCTCTCTCTCTCTCCCTTCCATCCAAATTCAAAGCATGCTCAAACATCTAATAGATTTTTCCGCCCCGCCACACAATTTACTGCTTACAGATTTTGAATTCGCTGGCTTCCGGCCAGACCCCAGTCAGAAGGGAATTAATGATATGAGCAGATCACTGAGGCATAAAAAAACACTGCTTGTGATTCTCTCTCCGAAAACTGTGTCCGTAATGAAGGAGATCGTACCACATAACACCAAAGAAACACCACCAGAGAGTGGTGTAAGGGAGGGGCGAGTGAGAGGGAGAGAGAGAGAGAGAGAGGGGGGGGGGAGCACATAATCAATACAAACACTCCATTAAGTTACTTTTTTGGACTCTTTCTACAATTTGTTGTGTAGAAAACACAGACTGCACATGGAGGCAAATATGTCTGAGGTGAAACAATCAAATGCAAATGACTGCAATCTGCCATGTGCATTTATGGTTTTTAATCTTGTGGATTCCTATTAAGGCATTATAAGCAGAACCGTGCTACATTCCTATCATCTTCTCAAGGAAAAGGTCTATTACTTTCCCCACATTGTAGTCGACACAAAACAATCACAAAGATTGTGATTGTGACCAGAGGCTCCAAATATCGTTGGGTATTGTCACTGAGACAAATGAACCATGAGGAGTGAGCATCTGTCTGCTTCCTTATCGGCTGTGTTTACCCATATAAACATTCTGTAATGCTCTGAACACACTCTTGACAACAACACAAAAAAACTAACCAGACAGAATCTACTCTCTACATCAAATTGAAATGTTCCGTCTGAAATATTGTCTGGATATCAACTCGGGCGTGTGCGTGTTTGTCTAGGCTGGCATTCAGATCAGTGGATGCATCGGGAAGGAAAGACAGTGCTTCCATCCCTGACGAAGAGGCATTAAAGAATGCCTTTAAAATGCAGTGATAGCTCTCTGGTGCATGATGGTACTGTACATATGTTGGCTACTGTAGAGGTTAGGCTAGCAAGCGGCTAGCTGGATAAACAACGCATCACACTGTAGCAATATATTATGCATGTCTAAGCTATACAACGGATATCTTATGATTAGTATAAGGTGCATGCGGTATTTGTAATAAATGGCAAATGGACTGCATTTATATAGCGTTTTTATCCAAAGCGCTTTACAGTACTTTGCCTCACATTCACCCATTCACACACACACACATTCATACACCGATGGTGATTGCTGCCATGCAAGGTGCGACCAATCCCCGGGAGCAGTTGGGGGGGTAAGGGGGGTTAGGCATCTTGCTCAAGGATGCTTACATGTAAGTCAACTGGCTTCTGGCTGGGAGCCAAACCCTCAGACCACTAGACCATTCTGTTTAGTCACGTTTGGATGTTGATCGTTTCTCCCACAATTCTAAGGGACAAACCCCAGGAAGCCAAAAGGAGATTTGAGTTTGTGTCACGTGCTGTGTCCTTACGTAACCCTTACCACTTGACCTCAGAGCGATTCCTTCAGACAGGGGGTTATGCAACTAGATGAGACCACTAGATGTTTACATTATGTGTGAAGGTACCAATCCATGGTGTCATTTTAACGTATTTATTATTTTCCTCAATGGCGTTCTCTTGTTTCTTGTCTGCACAAACCAACAAACTGCATTAGCAGATATCGCTGCCTTGTAGAATACAAGTAGAAACCAATTTCATCAGGCGGCAACACACACCCACACACACACACACGCGCACACACACACACACACACACACACACACATATACAATCAGGCCAGTCCTCCAGGGAAAGATAGAAGGACAGAATGTAAACTTCCCTGGTGGATGGTGCTGTAAAAAGAATAATCTGAAGCCTATTCCAATATAAAATAAATTGAGAGAACAGTTGGGATCACCTCATTAAGCGCAGGGTGTTGTAAATGATGTGAGAACTATACAGAAAATGCACTGTTTTTATTACAATAGGTACATCATTTTGCATAGCAATGAATGTGTGTGTAACTCAAGGGAGCATGTTTTATTTGTATTCACACTTATAAAAAATATTTAATTAATGATGTCATGCTTATCGGTATACAAGCCTTGATGACAGCCCATTACATACAGTACATGGTTATCCAGCCTCTAAACAGTGTATAAATTCACTTCACGACCCTTGCGTTGTAACACAAACCTTCTTATTTCTAAGCCACAGCGGTCAGTGCAGAAGAATAGCGGGCAAGGTCACCTGTTCCTCAAATTAATTACTAAACTGTGCCGCCAAATTGTGCTCTCACGCTTCGCTGAGCAAAGAAAAGGTGCTGTGCAAAAAACTGTGACTCTAATGTGGATGTGGATCTAATGTGGACCAACAACAATAGAACTGTGATCCCACTATCTACAGTATGATACATTTGTACCGTACACACTCCCTGTGAGAATAAAATGCACACACAAAAACAACATGTTTCACATTGGCCGTATGCCAGGAAAAGTTCGGCTAGGATACACGCACATGAGCGCGCGCGCGCGCACACACGAAGTTTCCCTCGATAACAATGGCACACTTTATTGCTCTTTAGCTCACAATGATTTTCTGTGCTGCCTGTGGTATTACTGCAGTATCTTGTTATGGGGAACAATCCAATTCCACTGACATAGCTACAGATCAGCCTGGGAATAACAATCAGCAAATACATCATCCGCGGGCAGGGCTCCTCGTTGCACAAATACAAGCCAGCGGGAACTGTCGAGCTGCGTCATAATAAATCCAGACTCTGTCAAATGCTGTCATAAATCCAAATGCTGTCTAAACAGTGACCAAGCTCCTGTGGCAGCAATATGGACATCTGGCGCAGAACATTTGAAGGAGACTTTCTATGTCCGCCCTTACATTATTAATACTTCATTTCGATAGTCTTATGCGCTGTAATGGCGTACTTCCCGTCTCTGTGCCGAGTCATTCATCCCTGATGGTAAAATTGTAATTCACTTCCTACAGTTAAAAAAATCAAAGATTGTCACATTGGCAAATATCTGGTGATCAAAAGACTGCCATATAATGCCACTGTGTACTTTGCTTTGTGTGTGTGTGTGTGTGCAAGCATGCGCGCATGTGTGTGTGTGTGTGTGAGTGCATGTGAGCATGTCCTCATTGCCAAAGCCTGAGCTGGTTCTGCTGAGCAAGCAGATTCTAAGCAGTGTCCCATCACAGTGACAAGTGCATTTAGAAGCAGCCCAATGGAGTCATTAGCAGCAGTGATGCTTATTAGCAACGCACACATTTGTGCATAGCCATACACACATACTGTACGTACACACACACACACACACGCGCGCGCACACACACGCGCACACACACACACACACACACACACACACACACGTTGCTTCACAATAGCATAGCCGCGGGGTCATTACACCAACAACCGATAAATCTATAGACACTACTATACAGCACAGTTATAGATAGCCATGATATGGAACATAATGTCATTTAGGAAACAAGCTGACACACCCATTCATGCAGGCAAGCAATCACACACACACACACACACACACACATATATGCACGCACACACACACAGGCACAGTCAAACATTATTGATTCCCACAGTAGTGAAACGACAAAGCATCCATTATTGATTTCCTTGTCTTCTTTGTGTATGAAAAGAGTGTGCGTGGTGTATTCAAGGGCAACACAGCATTCAGAAACAGCTCCTCTTCCTGGAAGACCCAAACAGATAATAAACAGCCAATAATTCATAATAAAGACCCTGATTTGCAGAGAATGGAGTCAAGCTTTATACTTCTAACGATTAAAATGTTTTATGAGAAATAAAGGAGACTAATGGAGATTATGTGTTTGTTTGTGACCTGACAAGTGGCATTATGATTCCTGCTTTATTTTTAGCATGCGCTGTTAAGCCACATTATACCATTATATACACAGTTAGCCATTACATTACATGTAAGGGAGACAAATACTCTACGTGTAAAACAGCTTCAAAGGGGAACATTATGTTCTTTTTTATTTGAGTTTGCTATTGGCTTCAGATGAGTCATCTAGACAGACAGAGAGACAGACATACGGCTTTACGGCTGGCTGAATTCATGGACAATGTAACAGAGAAACCCCTGAACAGTGCAAGAATCAAACATCGGCTTGGCACGTACTGATACTGTGCATAGACACAACAGACTGAGAGTGCCACTGTATCATCTTCCATTCACTCACGCATAATCATCTTTCTCAAGCCACTTAAACACACAAAATAATGGGCTAAATAGTTAGAAATGTAAAGAAGAATGTACTTTGTTATTAAAAGCAGGGTTCGTAATTCTGGAGAACGCTTGCTCACTTCCGAGCTCAAATCAAAACAAACTCCCTCAGAAGCTCCGCCCCACACACATTACAGTAACCGCATTGTGAAGTGGCTTTGTTGTGAGCGGTGTTCACCACTTTGTTTATGTTCCTATTTACGGAGCCTGGGCTGTGTAGAAATGTTGGATTTTTTTCAGCCCTCACAGAGAACGGTAAGATAACGAAATGCGAGTAGATATTTTGTGAATTTTACAAAAAGTGTATTAGCTTACAATTAGCTTGCAATACTTGCTTGCTGACTATACCTTTAATTATATCAATATTACAGGCAACTATTTGGATAAGGTTATTTGTGTTGTGGCTTGTTGTTATATACCACAGTATGTAAACAGAGTTGCAACACTGTGGTTGAGTAATGCTCTGGCAAGCAGCCTTTACTTCTAACCTGTTTCTGCTGTGTTATAAACAGCTCATTATAACTGGAAGATTCCCAACATAAAATCAAAGAATTACAGGAGGCAACACAAAACCATAACCCAAGCATTAAACATGAGCTGAGCTTTGGGACAGAAATGACATGAATATATATTGAAAACTCTAAAGGAATCATTGCACTGCAATGCACAGTTGTTTTTATCCACCTTATTATTGAATGCTGAAGTGAATCAGATATATACCGATATACAGGAATACTGCATATAAATGATTCTATTATTTATTATTCCATATAACACATGCCAACAGCAAGTCTGTTTCACAAGCATGAATAATTAACAAGTGTGAGGAGGAAAAATGTTACAATGTAAATCAATAAATAACTTTTCTCTTGACAGGAAATATTAACGCCTATAATTGTACAAATACTCGCTATTAAAGGGTGCACAATACTGACACTCATGAACTCATGAATGTAGGAGATTTTAAACTATAAAAAAAAATTGTGAGGCTCCACCCCTGCACAGCTGATTGGTGCATAGCTCTCTGACTCCACCCCTTCCACCCCGTAAAACAAACACATTGACACACATAGGGTCAAAATATATGTTAGATTGTGTTGACAAAATGACTTGGTGTTAAAGGCAGGGTTTCTCGAGAAAGCTTGCTAACTCCATAAAAAGCTCCGGTTCACACATTGAGACGCCAATAAGGCATTGTTGTCGTGAGCGGTGTTTGCCACTATGTTTATGTTAATCTTTACCAAGCCAGGGCTGTGTAGAAGTACCAGATTCTTTTTTCAGCACGCACAGAGAACGGTAAGATAGCGGAATGTGAGGAGATATTTGCAGAAAGTCACCAGGCATTTTAAGCGTTTTTGATCAGATTTGACTCGTGATTTTTTATGTCCTGGTAACCATTAAAAGTGTAGTTATGGCTCTCCCCACATTCATTTCAATACAGTCTTCCTAATAACTCCCCGTGGGTGATTCAAAGATGGCTGCGAGTGGCAAGACTTGCGTATAAGGACTTTGACTATACCTTTAAAAGCAGAAATGGGGCAATGTATTTTAGCCATAAGGTAAAAAGGGATGCATGAATTTCCCTCACCAAGTTGTGCCCTCTCCTTTTGAATGTCCCTGAAGTTCAGTCCGCTGGTCAGCGTGCTGTCTCTGTATCGGTGGAGGGCTTCCCGCCTCCCGTTGGTCCCGAGCTCGCGGAGCACGGACGGTTTGAGTGGTTCGGCCTGTAGTCCGTGGGCCCATCCCGAGAAGTCCAGTACTGTCCACTTCACCAGGTCATCTAGTCGCACGATCACCTTCTCTGACACCGCGATGACCTCATGCTGGAAGAACACGGAACGGAATCATAGTCACAGTTAGTTGGATAAAGTCAAATGGGCGTAGACAGAGCCTACAGTAATGGATTTTAACCCAAAGCTCCACTGAAAATTTTGTTTACAGTCTCATGACCCTACCTTGAACAGCAGCGAATATATTTGGGTAAGAGGTTGAGCTGATTCTTTAAATTTTTTATGAAAACATATCACATTTTAACACAATCCAAACATACTGCAATAGACAGGTTTTTTTTTAACTTGTATAGCCGGATTCTATTTGGGCCTGGGAACAGAAGCTCCATGTTTACTACACAATATGTTTTGAGTTCTATTACAAAAAAGCACTCACATGTAAATAACGTCATTTGACCAGGCAGTGGGGGCTGTTTGATGCAGATGTTTCTAGAAGGCATTGATGCATGCCGTTAATAAATCAAGCCTGGCCATAGATGTTCAAACCAGTTTAGTTAATGGTCTTAATAATAGTAAAACGGATACACTAAAAGACTAGCCCTGCTGTCTATAATTTAGCACAGATATTGCAATTGTAGGCTTTAATATCTCAGGCTCATTCACTATAAATGTTTAATTGATCCAATAATGTGTGGCTGTCCTTAAAATTAGCTGAAAAATGTACGGTATTCAAATGATTCCCATGATGTGAACATTCATGTGAACTTTTAAATGGTTAATTTTATTAAAGTTGTGTTCCCTCCCACAGTGTCTGATTTAGTTTACTTTCCCAGGGTTGATTCAACACTTGAAAGCATGACCTGAAAATAGCCTCACCTTGGAGGAACTAAAAGCCTTATGAGAAGAGAATGAAGTTGAGATGTTTAAATGTGTTTCCATTTGAAGAGCTAATAGCTGAAGTGCTTGTTACAAGCAGAGTGGAGTAGCGTGCTGGGAGATGGCTATTGCAGAACAAGGCAAATCTGCTAGACAGATGTGTGTGTGTGTGTGAGAAACGCAGACAGCTTTCTGTCATTTACCTTGGTGGACATAATTTACTATATATGTCTTTCTTTCTTTCTTTCTTTCTTTCTTTCTTTCTGTCTGTCTGTCTGTCTGTCTGTCTGTCTATATCTATTATTTTCACTTTCTCTACCATATTCAAAGAAAGTAAGAATTAAATGCATTACCAAGAAATACCAACACACACCAACTGTTCTGATATTTTCTGGGTATACTGTCTATAGGTTTAACCAAATTCAGTTCACTCATCATCTACAGCTACAGGCATATCAAATCCCAAACATTTGGAGACAGTATTTCCTTATAAAGAATAAACCCTGCGAGGGCTAGCTTGATATAGCTGTGCCTCCTTCACTAAGTAGAAACATCAAACATGGGTTTTCGGTCTTCTTATAATGAGCTGTCTTCAGCTGTCAAGTGGTGGCTGTAACCAGCTTCCCATGCAAAGAAAAACTGCTTCTTTCTGCACAAAAACAGGACATTTGAATAATATAGAGCAACAGCAAATAGCATTCACCCTGCGGCTAACAACCACATTATATCTTCTCTGAAAAAGGTTATCCTCGTCTCCTGTAGTTTGACGCAACTGTCTGGCAGGACATAAATAAACAATATCAGCATTTTCTATTTTTACTCCTTCGGTTATTTGCAATCTAAATAAAAATGCATGGAATATTCTAATCAAGGTTGCACTTAAGCGCCTCAAAGTCCTCCTTATAAGGGCACGTTAAGTGTGTTCTTATAAAGAACAAGAGGAAAGCGTTCTAAAACATATTTATGGAACAGTCACACAAATGTTCCCCTCTATATCAATCACTTGAATGGCGTGGTGCATTGTGTAAATGTCAACAGATCCTGTTTTGTAGGGACTTGTTCAGCTTGAGAGCCATGCACACACAACAGGTGAGAACAATTCAGCAGCTGTCAACACAGTGCGGAATATAATCTCTCCATGAACAGTGCCACAGATCTGAACACAGGCCATATCCATTATAGCATTGCCATAAACTGTTCGACACTAACTGGCTAAATGGCAAAGTAGAGTCTATGGTTTGTGCAGTTCACTGTATCGCTGCGATAAGAAGCTAGCTATTTTCTACACCTGTGACGGCCTATCTGCGAAGCTATTTCTGAAATTAATTTTGATGTTGTTCGACAAAGGGAGCCGTGTCCACCTTAGCGTGCCCAACAGGGTGTGATTGCACAAGCTCAGTTTGCCCGTGTAAAAACAAGAATCATACTGTACTGTAAATATTTCTTCAAACAACAAGAACAAACTGGCAGAGATAAAAGCCAGGGGTTCATCAATAATGTTCGCCAATAACTAAGCCTGTCATTTCTTACTTTCTTTCTTTTTTTTTTTATCTGTGCTTTTTGAAAGTCAAAGCCTTGGTCTTCATCTGGGGGGTGTAAATGTAGCCCATTCACAGCGTGCTGTCACTCTGAGTTATGCAGGTGATAGTTTCACAAAGAAGCGGGGGGGGGAGCAGTAGGCCACTTACTGTAGGCAGTAGGCAATACAGTAGGCAATTAAGGTCAGAGTACTGCGATCCCTTAGCCAGGAGGTGACTCTTTCCATAGCCCCACTGTGGGGACATCCACCAACACTCTAATCTGATCACATTTCTAAACACGTCCCGTAATGGTGACACATTACAAAGACAGTCGTTACAATGTTTATCGTGATCTGTGGTTGACAAAATAGAATGTCTTGCTCTGTTGTTTATGGTATGGCAGCGGTAGTGTCAGCTAGTCACAATAGACAACACAGAGCAATATATTATACAGGTGGCATATACTCTGGGTGTATACTGTGTGTGGGTGTGAGTGTATATATATATACTGTATATATGTATATGTATATGTATA
>JAODUE010000007.1:1072269-1086051 GCA_027564755.1 Amblyopsis hoosieri
GCCTCTCGGGCGCACCTCATTTAGCACGATTGTCTGGGGTCCATTAGCATGGAGGAATTTACTGCCGCTCGACAAGTGTAATTTGAATTGCCGACAGGGACCCTGAGATATGGGAATTTTTCCATATATAAAATATATATCCTTGTATAAAATAATGTTTTGCAAATATGAATACATTATGTGACAAATGTTGAAATTCTGATGCAACCTTATACCTGTGGTTCCTTAAATCTTTAAAATAAAATGATCTTATTCCCTAATCATTATTTTATCAAATTGTAGCCCATAACCATTATCCTCCATGTATATTACCATATTGTATATCTAAAGTATACGCATGCTATCATTATGATTCATAAGGAAAATATTGACCATGTCAGAATGACTGCTAATTGCCAGCAAAACGTAATTTCACCTCCACGGGCCACTATTACGGATGAATTGTTTCTTAATGTCAAGTGAGTCATTTTGTTAAGCATAACACAAGAGTCATCATGTGGCAGAGCATTGTGAATCCAAGTGTATCCAAGTGATGCCATCACCGTGAGTTTTAGGTTATTATTACTGCTGCAACAAATGTAAATTTGCGTCCATGACAAGGTGCTCATCTTAATCTGAAATGTTCAAACTACAAATAAAACTGCTTTGTTACCTTGCCAACTGAATACACATCAGGAGACACACTTAGATGTACACACACGCACAGTATATTTCTTGGATCATAATTATGAATAATGCATTTATGTAAATGTATAAAGGGGTACTGTATAACCATAAAATATGAGGGAGATTGCAAAATCCATTTTGTTGGACAGAGTAACAGCAGCTCCTGAGTTGCAGAAGTTTCCAAGAACAGTATAATAGTGAATAGTGAAAAAGCTATTATTCTTTAAAGCAAATATCTCAGAGGAATACATAGTATTGGCCTATGTAATATTACTGTAAGCCTATGGATCCTTTATTACATAATTTATGTCATGAATTTTCTGACACGTTACTGTATAGGTTATTGCACCCAGTGATCAAACTGTATTAAATTATGATCTCAACATCCACCATACTGTAATGCATTATCGGTGTGTTTGCTGTCAAAAGCTAGTTATTGTAGTTACACATGTATAGTGTAAACGTCAACATCAGATATGATAAGATTATAGGCTACACACTCTTCTGCACAAATATATCAGATGTTCTATTTGTTCCATTTTTAAAACATTTGCCCCCAGGTAAAATGTTGTTTAATAATGAGGGCTAGCGCATGTTAACATCTACATAATCCTTTTGATCAACCTACAGATTAAGACATGAACTCAGGCTTTGCCAAAGGCTTATTTGCTAGCAAGGGAGACAAATAACATTTTGAAACATGACATGACAACTGCTAAATTGTTCCATTACAACAGAAGGGGAATTGAAGTATTTCGTTATGAGCTCAGATTCCGCACACTCTCATAAGAAAAACCTCTCAGCATTAATAATTAATCAAATTTTATATGGCAATTTAGGAGTCACTTGAAGTTGCTATGGTGACAGGGGGGTATTTTGAGATGGCTAATGACCTATGCGAAACCCACTCACTGTAAACTTCACTCAAGATAAATGAGATTGCTGTCTGTGCTGTGTATGTGATACATGGCAGAGAACATAATCCCCATACTATGCTTGGCCTTTTTCTGCGCAGGGCAAATTTAGGTTGTTAATATCAATGCAAAACATCTGTGGGCAGTTTGCTGTACAGGGAATATGAGCCAAGTAGCACCAGAGCCCTGCCCAGTGCTACATAATAGTCTTTTGTTATGATTACTAATATAGAATTCATAACAGTTGTCAAGTTCTGTAGGTTCAGAATTAATCCAGCTAGTGAAAGGAAAAATAATACTCGTGTTATGGTTTAAACGCAACCCAATATGTTTCACACTAAATCCTTTTCAATATCTCTTTATTTTTCAGTTTACGTCAGAAATTCCATCCTGGAAATGCTTTGAACACTCCCCTGCTTTGAGGCGAATCATATTTGTCCAATAACTGTTAGGCCTTTTGCAGCTGTTGGGCTGAGACAAAAATGAGTCATGTGTTACCCATTTAAGTCCAATTTCTCCAATGCAAATGATAGACATGTGTGATTCAGCCAGCCCTGAAGTTGAAACACATACAACGTTTTGAAACAGAGACAAAAATCAAGCATAGATCTGTCTGACTATTTAACCACCTGCTCCACCCATGACCTGCATGGCAAGGAAGTTGATACTGTATGAGGGGAACCAAATACTCCTTTTGTCTTTTTCTATAAATGTGATGAATGGACAAAGGAGAGTATTTTTCCTTAAAAGGATATTTTAATTGTTACATTATGTGATGGAAATTGAACTGTGCTTTGGAAAACAACATTTAAATTGAAGTTATGGTCTAACGTTAATGCAATATAGGCCTGCTATTAATAATGGTCCTGAGTGAGAGAAATACATGCGCCCTCAACAGTGTTTTCAATGTTTTTACATTTGTTACAGGTTTTTATGTGTAATAATGTAACATAATGAAAAATATTTATTAACAGTTGAGTACATTTTCCTGAAGGCATGGTGTTTAGTGCCATCTGTTGGACGGTTATGGTGTTACCCATAATAAGTTATGGGTATTAAATATATAGCTTATATCTTTCAAAATCAATTCGATATCACTCTAAATTCAGATGGTTTTTCATTCTATTCTATTTTGGTTAGTGTTTAGGTAATGTTACAGTAAAGTGCCAGTTTGCTTTTGCTAATAATGCTAAAAAAACACGTTATTGTTTGTATTAGCTATCATCATCTTATTCTAACCCTTTCTGAATACTGAAAATTACTATAACTTCTTTGAGTGTAAATTCAAAGCCACTGAGCAAGAGGAGGTTTCAAGTGTTGTCAGAAGATGAACATATCATTTTCTGACTCAGTCAAATATGTTATATGAGGAGGTTATATTATATATTTTGATCATTTGTAATTATTACAACATCTCTTTGATCTAGAAAAAAATCTGTCACTGTGACTCTCTGGCTTTTATCACTGTCTGCCACGGTTGTGATTTCTCAATAACTACAGGATGATGATAGACAACTTGGAACAAAGACAGGAAAAATATGTCTGCTTTCCAAGGTCAATGGCCTTTCGATTGGCCTTTCAACAGTTTCCTTTCTGTTGTTGACTGGCAGAGAGATATATTTGAATAGAAATCAGCTCAGCATGTAGGCAAGTGGTGCAGAAAAAAAACATGTATTCCCACCATGCATTCTTGTGTACATTAGACTTATCACACAGCGATGTGCTTTGAAATTATGTATTTACACTTCCCCACACGAGATTGTCTGCTCACGTTACATTAGGTTGAGATCAAAACAATTTCTTACAGTAGCACAATATTTTGAGGGGTATATGAAATGCTGTGTGTGAAAGCTTTCATTGTGTAATTTTTGTTAGACACTGTCACTGATCTAATATGACTTCTCTTAGAATTGAGAGAAAATGATCTCCCTAAAAAAAAGACAACAATTCAAGGTGTGCCATGCTGGAGAAAGACGGTTGATATTTGAACTCAACAAAACAAATAGGCCTATAATATCCGCCCCCACATTGAATAGCCTTTTCCAAGGCTAGTGTTTTGTGAAGTCTGTGCTGCTTTATTTATCTGCATAGCCAGTGGGGTGTGTAACAACAGATTATTTTTTCAGCTCACTAACAGTGTTGGGCAAGTTCCTCAGGAATTGTAATAAGTTACTATTTACTTATTACTCCTTCAAAAAGTAATGATATTACTTTACTTATTACTGGGTTATATTACTATATTACTTTCACAATCACTACCCTGCCTCGCCCCTTCTGAAAAACGACAATATATAGCCAGCTCATTTTAGAACTGAATCCTCTTTATTGGAACAATAATTAACCTTAGGAGTCAACAACCAGCCAAAGTGAAAACATTGCAGCCTCTCAAACCAGATGATTGGACAGGTTTGTTCAATTAGCCTACCATAAATTAGCTATTGGACCAAACATCTCGTTGTTGACAATAATGCAGTGATTAGAAATTGTTAATTGTAGTATTACCGTTTTGGAAATAATTAGTTACATGTTACTGAAAAAATAATAATATGCCCAACACTGTTCACTAACACAGAACTACAGCTATCGAGCTAGATTTAAAACAAAACAAAAAAGTGGCCATTCGGTGAGATTCGCTAACATTCCCTTTAATACTATTCCCGTAGGCAAGAGTCAATAATGAACCAAACTCCTATAGCCTTGTCATTATTATTTTATTAAATAGCTGTCATCGTGGATATTTAACCATCTGCAATAGGGTAGTCTACCTCCATATGTAACTGTATAACTACAGTATAGGGATATCCTAAACAGAACTTACTGTAATCATGGACGTAATGCTGCCCTCTCTCGGAAAATTTAATTCTGAAAGAAAGTAGTTAGATATATAATGACGTAGGCTATTACGTGTGCAATCCGGTATCATCAATTTAAAATATATAAAACACCTAGACTAATTGTAGAAATCGATAGTGTAGCTATAGCATATGTTCAATTGTATAACACAGTAGGAATAAAAAACACAAAACAGTTAACTTCATGCTTAATTGTTTAATCGTGACAGGTCTTACATTTTATTGATTCACTGTATTGCTCTGCAGGATAAAAACGAAACGTATTAGCCTAACCTCCATATATTTTTAGATGTACATAGTATAGCTTCATTGTATGCTAAAATGCCTATACAATATACAGCATATCATAAAACATGAAGAGAACAAGCCATGCTTTGCAATGAATGTTTATAAACTGATAATTCAAAAAATAATGTTTTTATATAAACGTGCAGCCTACGGAATGAAATCTGAATGAATGATGGAGCAGGAGGCAATCGCGCTTAAATCAGGGGACTGATGTGGATGTTGCCATCTCCTTTATTTAACTTCAAAGCTTTAGGCGTGGCTAAAACTTTGAGGACTGTCAGAAAATACAGCGAAGTTGAAGGAACAGTCCACATTTAGACCCATACGTCCAGCACTAATCATGGGTATCCTAGTCGAATTTATATGTGCAGTGATTACAAGAGTGCTATTTTTAGTTGTGTCTTTAATGGGGGTCTGGATAGTGACATGGGTAAAGAACGACACCAATTACTGGTTTTTGACGTTGCTATTTCTACCTCTGGTCATTGAAATGATCATAACATTGAAGAGGAGCAAAGGAAAAGACTATAAATGGTGAGATAACGTAGATATGTTAGTGATTGTTGTTTGCTTTAATACAGTTATCAAAACCATATTTTCGATATGTTAAATCATCTTCCCTTAGCTTACTTTGTACCTTTGTGTCCCATTAGCCCTGTTCACAAAAGATTCCAGCACATGATGCGTATGATACGCGTTAGCGAAACTATCAAGTAAACCAATCTTTATGCGGGACAGGAAATAGGGTTGTCCACACGATGTGCATATCATTCATTTTTTTAATTCTGAGATTGTTCTGATTTAATATATTCTGGCATAGGTAACTAAGGGATTTTACTCTGCAATGTCAGTCCAAGACATTCTTTTTTTTTTCTCACGCGGATAAATCCAATAATTAACATTGGACATATTTAATGTTACTTGAAGTAACATTAAATTAATTGCATGCAGTGTGGTATTAATGCATGTTTTGACAAGTTTGCCTAATTGATGTTTGATCAGTAAACCAAAATCCACCGTTCGAAATTCTATTGTCATTGTGACATTTGAGAATCATATCCCTAAACATGTGTGTACCAAATTATATTTGATGTCCAACAGGTTAAGCAATATTTATTAAATGTGAACTCATCTGCATGGTATAATATTGTAAACATGATCTTGTGAGCTTTTATGAGTCAGTCCACATTAGTAGTCCAATGCCCACTTTGAAATGGTGTTGCTGTACTCACACAGACAGACCTCATATAATCATAATCAATCTTCAGTCATTTTATTCTATATAATTAGAAGAATGATGCCAATCCATCATGCGGTGGTCGCGGAGCTGTAGCTTGTATAGAGAGGGGTTTGTGTATCCAGTTTCAGAAGTGTGTTAATGTGCCCAATATGCTTTCAACATACAGTACTTAATGTTTGGTCAGAATAAGATGAGAACGATGTAAAGTTTTTATGCATGTTTATGTTTATGTTATTATGCATATTTACATGATATGATGCACACACACACACATACGCAAACACACACACACACGCAGGTGTAGTAAAGTATTTTCTGACGGTCTTCCAGGTTTTCTCCTGCCATCTTCCTTTTCCTCATCAGTATCATTCCTTCCATTTGGATCCTGGAGCTTCACCACCAGCAGAATAAGTTCAGCATGCCTCAGGTACAGACAAGCCCATGCATGTGTAAGGGTGGCCAGCAGGTAGCTGTGCAGTGAAGTTAATCCTCACTCTCCGAAACACCTCATAGGACGCTCTGGCGACAGAGGCTCAGGCCCATGGGTTTTAGCCTGTCTTGTAGAGCGTCCGCTCTCTGAGATCCATATCTCACATGTATGCATACATGCAGGGCAGCACGGGGGCCCAGTGAACAGCACTGTGGCCTCACAGCAAAAAGGTCCTGGGTTTCCACCCAAACATGTTAGTGCCAGTCAGTGCCATCTAACCAGAAACACTGGCTTACAATCTTAAGGTGGTCCCCAGGCTGCTCACTCAAGACATGGGTTAAATGCAGCTTTAAAAGCACCTTTACTTTTCAGTTCTCTTTTATATTATTAAATGGTATTCATTTTTCCTGATAGACACTTTGATATTGCCAAGGCTTAAGGTACCATTAACTTTAAAATTTGTGCGCCATGAATGCTACATAGTACATTCTGATTACTTTACTTACATCAACTGAATATAACATACTACACTATACTATGTCATGTGCGGTATTGCCTGTACACCATTAATAAGAAGTCAAATTGTTTTAATTTGACCATCATTTTAGTTATTTTTTATGCAATGCTGTAATTGTTCGGGCTTCATTTTGTCATATTCTTTTATCATTTCAGTGTGTGGAGTTGGTGAAGGGAATACAAACTTTAAACAGGACTGGGGGGAACCTCACTTATGAGCACTATCTGCAGGTACTTTTACACCATCCTCATAAGATATTTGTACCAGATGCATCCTGGTTTCTGTTTGTAGTCAAAGTATTATTGACCAATCACCATCAATCACCACCACTCAGTCCGCTTGGAGAGCAAAAGAGGTGGAACACATTGGCTGAAATGCAATCTCGGAAACACAGCTATGGTCTGATGATGATTTAGCTTTTAATTAGCAATCATACAGATATGTATGTTTTAAAGATTATCAGAATTAAACTACACCTCTATTCTCACGTCTCAATTAGAAAATCAGACTGTTAACAATGACCAGCGGACGGAAGAGGATGGCCAGGAAATCCGCCTGGAAATATTAAAAAAAGATGGGACCTTGTTCCCGGAGGCTTATTTGCTGTCAGATGATGTAGTCGATGACTTCCTTATTTTTTAGTAGACAATGACCCAGAACGGTTTAATCATGAGGGCTTTTTCTTGCTGACTTTGCTATTCAAGTTACTGTAAAACGGAAAGGAATTTAGCAATGGTGTTCGGCACAGGCTTAACTTTAGTCTACAGTAAATAATTAAAAGACTGGACTTGAATGTCATACAGCCAAAATTTGCTGTGGAGACATACAAACAATTGCCTTGTTTTGACCTCAGGAAGGTTGTGACAATCAATGTAATGTATTATTTAAGGACATACCAATTCTTAGTATCAGTATCAATAGTATCAGCAAAAAAAACTGTTATGTTGAAAATGCAGACAGCATGTCACATTCCTTTCGCTGTGGAGATTCACAGTATATGATATTACAAAGATACATTCAGATTAAAGTGAAACACAACAAAATAGTTAACAGTAAAACAATATAACTATTTTGAGTTTAGATAGTGACATAATAATAACCATTAAATACATACAGTAAAGCTAGCAGATAGTGGGGAGGTACAGTATATGCTGAATTGGACAATAAAGTGTATTATCGTTCAGTTGCTGACTCCACCTTGTAAGAGTTAAAGGTGCAGTCATCTATTGCAAGCTAATTGTAAGCTAATACACTTTTTGTCAAATTCACCAAAAATCTCCTCGCATTTTGCTATCTGTTCTCTGTGCGTGTTGAAAAAAAAATTATGATTCTTCTACGCAGCCCTGGCTCCGCAAATAGGAACATAAACAAAGTGGCGAACACCGCTCACAGCGACAAAGTCGTAGCACTACACTTTGCTTCACAATGTATTTCAATGTGTGAGGCGTCGCTGCGGAGGGATGTTGTTTTGATTTGAGCTGGAAGTTAGAGAATGACTGACCCTGCCTTTAAGACTCTAAATGAGCTGTCCTTTCTATTTCACCACCAGGATCTCCAAAATCTGTTGTCTGTAGTGTGTCCTAACGAATGGATCCTGGCTCTTCATCAAGTCCTCCTCATTCTCCTTATCGTTGGAAAGTGGCTCCTCCCACTAGGGGGCGGAGTCACACGGGAAGAGCTGTCACAGCTCCTCCTCATTTTCGTTGGGACGGCGGCGGACATCTTGGAGTTCACCAGCGAGACTCTCTCAGATGTAAAGTGGGTGTTTTTAATAGCTCTGTTATTCGGCCACAGGTGTACTGCATATATAGTATATTGTCACTGCATGTCATTACAGTCTTGAATCGCCATTTACACAGGACAGGCCCATGTTGCGTTACATGCAGTAGTTACACAGAATGAGGAATGTCCCGATCGCTTCAAAACAAATACGTGCTCCACTGATGCTGGGTTGAATCCATTTAGGTCTGCATGTCTGAGATGAGAGTGTCACTCACTGCCAGTGAACTGGTCGATGTCAATCTATGGTGAAAGCCTGCGTTTCAAAAAAGGGAACCGAGACATCTCATGACATACTGACATCATATGTCATAATGTAGTCTAGGAAAAATAGAGCTTTTAAAAATTGTGTAATGAATTTTGAAATAATGATATTACTAATTATATTACGTTGTAAACGTAATAGAAATACATTTTACAATATTCTGCACAGTAACAGCTAACAAAGTTCACAGAATAAATGAAATAAAACGGTTTTAAAGCAATGATACTGACACAGAGCAAAAAGTCTCAGATTAAAGATATCTACAGTATAAGTACATTTAATATAAATGTTTACCCTTGAGTCATGCCTTGATCCATGCTATTTTGGCCACAACATCAAAAAGGAGATATGTTTCTTGCAAAAAAAGCACAGAATCTTGTTAATACAGTAGGCTACTGTAATTGCTTCCCGTAAAAGATTACACTGATTCAATCTCTAGCAAATGCTGTATTTTAACGCATCCATTTTTTGCTGGCTTTCCCAAGCTCTCCTATATTCTGGTGGAGATACGTGTAGGAGTATGCTACAAGTTGATCAAATGCTTTTACTCCTAAAAGTATGACCAGCAAATGAAGCTAAACTCTTACTACAAATCAGAGAAAGGCTATAAATAAGTATCAGGATCGTAAACAGGATGTGGATGCAGAACAGGCCAAGCTAATCTCAGAATGAGAAACTTGAGGAAACATTGTACTGACTTTAGCACATACATTTACTATATCATTGTTATGTATATATACTGTATATAATTTATTTTTTATTTTTTATAAAGTTTAAAAATAATAATTTATAAAAAAATAAATATATACATATATTTATAAAAAAGGTTATTGGGTAAAATGTTCTCATACAACTGTATGTTGAGGTGAGGGAGCTTCAGTGTCAATAGTTTAAGCCACTTACGTCCAAAACACTACGCAGCATAAGCAATTCTGTGCTGAACGTCTGTCGACAGCACTTTCGAGGAGTATCGTTGATTTTCATTGGCTGTTAGTGTGACGGAGATCGTCCGTCCCCCTCAGGGAATCGAACCCCGATCTCCCACGCAGAGAGCGGACGCTCCTACAAGGCAGGCCAAAAACTCATGGGCCCTGGCCTGCGTCGCCAGAGCGTCCTATGAGGTGTCGGAGAGTGAGGATTAACACCGCACAGCTACCACCGTTACACTAGCTAGCATTGTCCTCACGTCTGTATGCGTATTTCTGGTGCAACGCTTGTGCAGTGCTTTATTTACTCATTTCACTCATTTTAAGCAGCAACCATGGCCTATTTACTTAACAGATTTACAAGACCTGCATTCAGCCCGAGTCGTGCAGTTAAGTTTCCCAACAAATTCCTCAGTAGACTTCAAATTCCTCAGTAGACTTGATCATTGAGTTATGTAGTATGCGTGTATGTAGTATGCATTTCAATCAAAATACCTCTCCTGTCAAGTAAAAGGGTCTTGACACAGATAGCCAGCGCTGTGTCCCAGACTTTACGCAAGTAAAGGCTTGCTCTGTGAGACTACAGTGTTGATGGTTTAACAAAAGGCTACAGTGGCATAGCAAGGCAAGCATGCTACCATGACTACACACAACACATTACCTTAATATGTTGTATTGTACCAGTAAGTAAAGTGTTTTTGTCTTCTTTTTTTTTCCCAGAGAGAACAATCCTAAAGTGGTGTACATAATCCTAGGTGTCTGGACCTGGAGCATGTGTCAATTCCCTTTACATCTGGCTGGTTAGTGTGACTTCCCTAGTGTGTGTGCGTGCGTGCGTGCGTGTGCGCGACATGTCATGAGTTAATCTAATCAAATTACTTTTGGTCCTATACTGCCTGTAAGCAGTTTCAGTTTAGTGTTATTGGACACAAACTTATGAAAACACTCTCTGAAGAGCATTGATCAACATCCATCCTTTAGGACAGGTAAACAATTTAAACAGAAGAATGAATATACATTTCCACCCCATTTGTTCAATGAACGCTATGTTTTACTTAGTATTCAAACACACGGCTGGTTATAAACTTAAATAAGTGTTACATCATGTAGCCTACACCCATGTGAGATGGGTAGGTACAAAGCCAGCTATATTTAGCCACATTGTCGCGGTCTGCCGTCCGCCCCGTCTGCTTATTGCTGATTTGAAAACCACGCCCGTATAGCTATAAACTGCTGATTGGATAGTTTAGTTGCTACTTGGACACATTTCAAATTATTCTGAGGCTTTCCAGACTGATTCTCGCGAGATCAGGATGGTCTCGCGAGGCTATGTGTTCCCTGCCCGTCTCTCTGTATTGTGTCTGTCTGTTTCCCTGTGTTTTCCATTTCCTCCCAGTCTGTGTGTTTCTTGCCTCACGTTGATGATCTAGTCTGGTTTCACATCTGCCTCTTGTTATCTCCCGACCAATGGCTTGGTGTTATTTATAGTCAGCTATTGCAAGCTAATTGTATGCTAATACACTTTTTGTCAAATTCAACAAATACCTCCTCGCGTTTCGCTAGCTTGTTGAAAAAAATCTCTACACAGCCCTGGCTCCGTAAATAGGAACATAAACAAAGTGGCAAGCACCGCTCACAACAACAAAGCCGTACTACTACCAGAGTATTACGCGTTGCTTCACAATGCGTTTCAATGTGTGGAGCAACGCTGCAGAGCAAGCGTTCTCGAGAATGGCCCTGCTTTTATAGCTGCCTTCACATAATAAGCGATTTGCGCTTCGCTCAATGCGAGGTAGGGCGGCGCCGAGCATACAGAGCAACGCAGCGCAGTCAACATGTCTCTAGGCAACGAGGACGATACACTACCAGAGCTTCAACAACAGACTCCCCCCGTTATAAGCATAAAATAATTATTTATTTTCAGCGGATCTCTTAGTTAACCCAGCTATATGTTTGTGAACCGTTTGTGCCGTAATAAAAAGTATTACGAAAAACATTGTTTTTATTTTCACTGTCCGAACAATCAGATGGTCTCCACTAACATTTGACTATAACCATATGAGAGTATTAACCCTAATCAGAGGGTAAACTAACCCCTTAAACCGTAAAAACAGTGAGGATTACAGAGTCTTCGTTCGTAATTTCACTACAGCTTCTGTCAGTCACATAAGCTACTCAATGGTAGCGCTTTGAAAGGTCAGCAGTAACTAGGTGAAAGTTGAAATTATTTGAACTTTGAGCGCAGCGCAAGGTGGCAATTTCAGGATATGCACAACGCCAAGGGTAGCGGTACCGCACAGTTGGACGTCACCGCTTTCCCCATAGGAAAACAATGACACAGCTAGTGCAGATCTGTTTCGCCGCTTATCATGTGTAAGCACCTTAAGCCCTTGTGTTTACCCTCTTCTGTTGGTTGGTTCATTGTCTGATAGCTGTTTGTCGTGCGTGCAACTGCCTCTTGTCTAGCCGTTGTTAAAACCCTGAATCCTGCTCAACCGTCGTTCACTTGTGTCCCTCCCTCCTGCGTATCCTGACACACGTGAAGTGACCCCTATTTAGGGTGCTGTAATGTGCTTTTAGTGCTGAGTGCAGGTAGCATCGCGAGACCACCCTGATCTCTCGCTTCGGTTTAATTTCGCCGTGAGAATCAGTCTGGAAAGCCTCGGAATCATTTTGAATGTGTCCGAGTAGCAACTGAACTTTCCAATCAGCGTCGTGTTTATAGCTATGCAGGCGTGGTTTAGGTGTGCCGACAGCGAAAACGGCCAGAGGGTTCATCCAATCAACTGCCAAGTATTTTTTTTAAAGTACCTGCCCTTCACAATCAGTTTCAATGTACGGCTCTCCAGATGGACTTGTGACAACGATTCCTCTGGCATGTCAGGTTAGAGTGCAGGTGCAGATGAAATGCAAAAACACAGAAATTAGCTAAAAACACAAGGCTTAGCTTGGTGTTTCACACCCAAATCTCAGCACACAGGCTCACAGCTGACATAGAAGACCATCACGAAACCATGACCGACACTGAACAAAACCCAAACCCCAAACCATTACCCATAGGTACAGTGCATTAGTCATTAGTGTACTTTGGTCAGTAGTGCACTGGCGAGGATGAGCGCTATCCCTCCCTGGGTGTGCCTCTACAGGAGCGTTCTTAGTATTATTAAGGTGATTAAAGCATATTGAACCTTTCAAAGAATCCACAATGAGGTCACAGACTGAAACAGATTATTTCATTATTATTGAAAAGAAAACGCTGATTGGGCTAACACAAAAAACAAGTGACTTGTTAAATGCAGACTCTCTTCATTATATAGCTCTTATTTATATAGCACTATTATTGATACAGTGTGTAAAATAAAGTAAACATAATATAAATAGAAAGAGCAGTATATATTGCTCCTCTAAGGCACACCCTAATGCCTTGAATTATTTAGGTTTGTAAACCAGAAACAGTGCATATGACAATAGGCAAATTAGTACGTATCAATTAAATATGTATGGCAGCATCTACTCAGCTAGAGCATTATAATATGTACTGCTTAGCTGTAAACAATGTTGTTTGTGTGTGTGTGTGTGTGTGTGTGTGTGGGGGGGGGGGTGATTTGTTGATGATTTGTGTGACTCAGCATTTGTACAAATTACAAATCAGATCTCAAGAACACAATCTTAACAAGGTATCAGTGCACTAGTTTTCTCATAACGGAAGTCAAGTGTTTGTTTCAAAATGGTGCTAGAGCTAGATGAGGCGATCAAAGCAGTTGTAGCAACGGGGATTAGTTAAAGGCTGTCCAATATGGAGGACCAGGACTGCCATAATAAAAAATAAAAAAATAAATATATAAAAGTATAAATAAATAAATAAAAGTATAAATAATTAAATAAATATAAAAATAATTGAAAAA
>JAODUE010000007.1:1086151-1099562 GCA_027564755.1 Amblyopsis hoosieri
AACACCGTAAAACGAGAGCTACGGTGCTACAGAAAGAAAACTCAAATACAAAGTAGTGTTTTCAGAGATTGGAATTCAAATTCGATTTTGAGGTTTCACACTCTAAGTTACGACCTTTCAAACCTTATTTTTTCGGTTTCGAATTATGGCAGTATTCTCATCCCATAGATCTTGAACATATGGATATTAAATGCAATATTTCACATTTAGTTGAAGGTAGAGGCCTGAAACTCATGACTTGTGCTTAAAATATCCTTATATTATATATCTGCATTAAACCTTTTATTTTTCCTATAGTGCCACCGTATGATCAAATATAGGCTACCCTACATTTCCTTGATAGTCAATAGGGCAATACATTAACATTGCCACACATTTGTTTTCTGATGATGAAAATGGCGTATTTTCACATTAAGAACATTTCAATATTTTCATTGTGAGTTCTAATCTGCATCAATGGTGATTTGTGTGTGTGACTGTATGTGGTCATAATGGGTCAGTATTGGCACTCTGGGTCAGGCAGCCCTATTTGAAGCAGTGTGTTTCACATTCCTCTTGTAATAGTCATTTACATGTTGTTCACTTGTGCCACAGTAGCCCTTCTGTCTATGTGTTGCCCTCGCACATCAATGAGCCCATATCGCAGTCTGGTTCATTGGTGCCCATGCCGTAGTCTGGTTCATTGGTGTCCATGTCGTAGTCTGGTTCATTGGTGTCCATGTTGTAGTGTGGTTCATGGTTTATCCTTCCTCTAGCTAAGTGGAAGACAAACGGAAAACTCCGGTGCTGAGAAATTAATACGACACTGAAGTGCCAAACCCTGCAGTTCATCGAATGGCCACTTGGCAAAAGGGAGTCAATCCCCACATGCTGCAATGTTAAACAATGTTTTTACAGCAAAAACAAACATGTTAGCCTATGCATTTATCCCATTATAAAGAATAGGGGGCATAGGGGGGCGTTACAGGTGGAGTGAGGTACTGCAATGATGGCGACGGCCAGAGCCAGCACAGTATTCAAACATTAATTATTTATTATTATTTATTTACTTTTTATCGCGGTTATCGTGTTCAAACACAATCTTGAGAAAAGCTATGGGTGACGTCACAGAGGGTTTGTCCATTTATATACAATATACAGTCTATGGCGGAAGACCCCACAAGCCTTAGTTGTCTTGTCATGATTGTCATGACAGTTTGAATGGTACAGCTTGTCGTCTCCTGCTCAGGGAGGGAGTGTTAAGGGGACCATACTGCCATGGTCTTGGACAATGTGTGGATGGCGGTGGCTGCCTTTACCACAGCCATGGCTCCTGTGTTTGGGTAGTGCTGCGATATAGGCCTACAGATCCAATGGTTGTTGAGTGGACCTGGTTGTGACTAGTACAAGGACACTTCCTCAGATCTGGGACAAATCTCCTGTGGCTTCTGTCAATACACCATTTGATGGACCACTCATAATCGACTAAACTTACTAAATGTATTTAATTTCTACAAAGTGTTAGTTTTTATTTATACTGCACAATGTGATACATTTCTTTCAATGTATAATTGTTCATTCTTGTTGCCCTATCATAACCTATTGCATCCTTCTTGATTCCTCCCTCTGTGGTCCCTTCCCAAGCTTTTCCCTTTTTCCCTCATGGGGTTTTTAATGGAAGTATTCCCTTGCCCGGAGGTTAAGGGGGTGTTGTTTGTTTCCATGTGAAATGTAGACTGTAATGCCCTTTGAGACTGCATTGTGATTAAGGGCTATATAAATAAACTTGCCTTGACTTGTCAAATTGGCTCAGATCTTCATGCTTTCCCATTTCTCCCCCATCCAGAACTTTAAGAGAACAGAGTGTTCGCTTACCACCTAATATTCCCCAGATCTTGACATGCATTGTTGTTATGATACAATCAACATTTATTATCAACAATGTGTGTTCATAATATATTCAGCACTAAAAACTTATAGTTTTTTAAAAAGAAGTGCCTTAAAGAGAAATTAAGATATGTTTCGCCTGGCTTTTTTCAGACTGCTGACTCCCAAATGCAGCAATTCAGCTGTAGTGTTCCTTCCTGGCTTTGTTAAACTGAGCCCTGTCAATTATGAAATAATATGACGTAATTATATAAATGATTCAGGAAACGAATTAGACACAATATATTTATAGATGTATTTATGCAGGTATTGTATCCTATACATTTACAATGCATAGGGTCAAATTATGGATATTTAATGAAAGCAACACAAGCTTGGGCAACATATAACATGTTTTGATCTGACAAACATAAGATTGTCAGTTGTTGTGACTTAAACAAGTCTGCAGTTAGGAAATTGTGACTTTATTTAGCCTATCCTATTACAGTATTGTGTATGAATTTAATCAAAATATATAAGCAAGTTATTTCTAAAACGTGTATGGCTTTCCACCACTAGAGGTCAGTCGAAATGCTGATTTGCACGCAAAGGTAAAAGTGCTCAGGCTAGCATTATTGCTCAAATCAGCAATATGTCAGGCACACTGTTTATTGGAAAATACAGAACATTTTAAATTGAATAATTTTAAAACAAATGTTATTATCTATATTGTGTATTGTTTAGGACACACACACACACAGGCATTGGTAGTGATGTCACTACACACACACACACACACACACACACACACTGGGGTTGTTTCCCAACATGCAAACCATGCAATTGCGTGGGGCCCCGTTAGGAAAGCCCCACTGGGGGGCCCCATCAAGAGGGCCCCAGTGGGGGGCCCCGTCAGGAGGGCCCCAGTGGGGGCCCCCTGCTGCAGCTAAATAAACTTTCCCAGAAGCATAAATTAAGATATTTAATCAAATCTATTCAAATATTTATTTTACATACCGGTAAATATATTTAATAGAACCCACACCTGCCTGCACGCACGTCATGACACTACATGACAGTAGAGGTGCATCTCAATAAATGTAATAATTGTGGAAAAGTGAAGAAATTGCAATAGCCTAATTAAATCGACAAAGTGAAACTCACTCACTAAAGCAAGCTCTGCTTTGGGCCACAAAATTGACAAACACGCCACTGCACACACACACACACACACACACACACACACACACACACACACACACACGCACACACACAAACAAGCACACTCTTGACGAGACTTTATCAAGCAGGTTAACAGCGGGCTCGCCACCTTGTGGCCATCCATCTTATTGCAACACCTCATTGCATCTACACTATTTGACAATATTATGTTGTTGGTTAATCATAGGCTATCACATACGCGCAGTAGATCTACAGCGACATCTCACATCGAGACTTTCACGGATGTATTCATTAGCCTATTTATATTAATTTGTGTAATGATAAAATTGTACATTTTACAGTTCAAAATTAAACGCCTGCCTACATGTATAAGAAACAGTCAATGGGTTGGGCTTCATCCTGCTTGTCTCGATCATAGTTGCCTGAAGGCTGTTTGGACCAACCCATTCCACCCGAGTCCCGACAAGCCCAACCCTAGGTCCCCAAACAGGTTATCTGCTGACGCGACCGCATTACAAATACGGGTGAGGCTGAATACTCAATATAGCCTACTACTTATCAAACTCGACCGTAGGAAGGTGTTCAATCAGACATCGATTTGATTATCGTTTGTCGTAAATACGCATACAGTATAGTCTGACAGAGTAGCATAGCCGCAGCGCCTGAACGTCTCGTCTTTTTCCTGTGTTCCCTTGGCCCAGACACCCATCGCCCGTCATGTTTCGCTGTGGGATTGCCTACCCCAGATGCAGGTGGATCTTGCCACTGCTCTTGCTCTTCGCCATTATTTTTGATATTATTGCGATCGCTGCGACTTCAGGCTGGGTTGAGGACGAGGGCGCCAAGACGCACTATGCCAGTATGTGGCAGCAATGCCGAGGCAAGAACAACGTTTGGGACTGCAAGTCGCTTACGGAGTTTTGTAAGTAGCCTAACAGTAACCTACAGTGCCTTGCTAGTCCACACTACGCAGACTAGCTGAACTATAGCCGGTGGTGTAGACTAAAATGTGGCCCACGGTGACCTAACCGAAGGGCTGAGCCAATTACAAAGTCGAACATGATATAAAAAGCGCATTACTGTGGGTAAAATAAAATCAAGAACGCCCTGTGATCAAAATGATTTAACCTTAAACCCATTACAGGACTAAGTAAACTACGGAAAATAGGTAGGCCCTGGCAGGCAGAACTTTACCCATAGGCATATAGCCTAACAAACAAGCGCTGTAACAGTGTTTTATATGCAAGTTAAAATGTTAAACTGGATTAACTTCCTTAGAAGTTACTCATCTTGAAAACAGTTCCTCTGTAAAAACTCAAACAATCCTAAAAACGAAATGTTTAATAAAACAACTTTCGTTTCTGTGATTGGGTGGGGTGGGCTATTTTAATAGGCTACATTCAATGTAATAGGCTACTTAATAATAACTTACATTACTTCAAGTTATGTGCAAAAAATTAAAAGTCATTCAAACATAATACATTGTTATTAAGGATCTATTCCACTGATTCCAGCAGTCTAAATAAGAAGAAGCACACTCTGTTCTGATGTTTAATGTATTTGCCCATGTTTCAATGTTTCAAGATTCCTTAAACCCAACAATGTCAGGAGCAGCTGATAACAAGATGGCTGTCTGTCTGACAGATGTTACTGTCAATGTATTTACAAACGTTAATATGCTTCTCAACTGTAGTCCTACATAAACACAGACACACAATAGTCTTTGTTTTATTATATCAGTTTTCTCTCACTACATTTTCTGTTTTTTGACTATTTTCCACCTGTAATGTGTTTTCCAAAATACATTTTGTATATTAATGAGGTGTATGTTGAGTAGTTGTTCTGTATACGACAGACCTTTTAAAACAGGTCTTAAAAACTTTCCCTCCACATGCAATATAATTTGAATGTGTGTATTTGCATCCACCAATGTGGTACAGGTGAAAATGAATAACACACGAGTCATTATGGAATACATCCTAAATTTGCACCCAGCACATAAAAATGACACGATCATCTGCAAATGTCTGCCTACAAAGCTGCTTTCTAGACACTTGACTATTTATTTATTTATTTATTTATTTATTATTTTACCTAATCCATTTAAGGAAATAGGGTTTGGACATAGGTGAGACTCCAACTGTTATTAAAGGCTACAAATAAACAAATAATTCATATATTATTATATATAAATACTATATTAATTAGTATTAAAACAGTGCAGATACTGCAATGGTCACCTCTTGTAGATTTAAAATAAACCTAATTTTGTTATTGGTGGGTTTGTTTAGTAGATTCTATGCACTACAGAAAAACACACAAATTTCCTATCTATTAGATTGAAGCGAGTGTGTCTATTCAGAAGGAGAATGCACATTTATATTTTGATAAATCACACTGAACGCTACCTCAATATACATTTTGGTTAATCCCCTAATATGATTTAGATGAACAGACAAAATAAGTGAATGGGCATGAGTCTAATTTTGGAATAAACTTTTAAAACACTCATAACTCATGAAACATTATGGTAGGTCACTACATCAGGCATGAAGTTGACAACCCAGTTCCCAGGGACAGCATCCCATGCCAATAAAATTAATTACTGGTCTTGTAACAAGATTGTTCTGTGAAATAATACTGGGTGCCAGAATATACATTTACAATTACTCACTTATAAATGTGCTTGTGTATTATTTAACTGGTGATAACAGACAGTCAAATTATCTTACAGACACATATGCAGGTACAGGTACTGTATGTAATATTTTGTCAGCTTAATGTTACAGACTTAAAACAAACCTGTGTTTTATTATTCGATTACTCAGTTATTTTCAGAGAGAATGAGCAAAACGAGAGATGATAAATGAGGTCCAGGCCTACAGTATATTTGTCGTAGGACTCTTTACATTTACAGCTTTGGGCCAGTCAAACTGGTAAGATATTTGTTTATCAAATAGTACAACTCATGCCAAGCATGGGTGTTCCTACACTAATATAATGCACCCATGGTTCTTACTAGTCACCAACAAACAGAAAACACCCAGTGATGTTATTAACCTAAATAGAAGGCTGAGCTTCTTGATGCTTTAAAAGTATAGTCAGTGATTATAAATTAAAGCTAATACACTTTTTGTCAAATCTAATGATTATCTACTCACAGTCCGCTAGCTATACACGTTCTGTGTATGTGTGCTGAAAAAATACTCTGGTGTTTCTACACAACCATGGCTATGTAATTGGGAACACAAGCAAAGTGGTGCAGATTGCACACAACAATAATATTGGCAATGCGTTTCCAATGTGTGGGGCAGGGCTTCCGAGAGATTTTTTTGTTATTGATCGAGTTCAAATATCAACAAGCTTTCTCCTGAATGACTAAAAGTGACGATACATTTAAAGGTGATTCAAAAACATTCATGCTTTAGGAAACACTGTGTAGTTTTCTGTCTGAAAGTGTCTAATCCTAGTTTCTCAGTCTATTTGCCTATCTCTGGAGCTAGGCGCCCATATAAAAACAGTTGTTATCCAATCTGAACTGCAACAAACTGTACCTTTTCCCATGATGTAGGCTGCGATTTGGAACAGACATGAGAAATTGTTATGTGGGGAGGGCAATAATTATGTGTTCAGGAGGGTGTGGTCATGAGTGTCTCTCTAGTACAGTAGTCACTCTGTTAACACTTTGGGAATGTTCATGTCCTTATGCAGCTGATGAGTAATGACACTTAGATAATCTACTAAAAAAGTGACTCAAAATTTTTTTTTGTAAACAACGCAAGGCACATTTGTATCAAACATGGGCTAAATCAATATTGTTATTAATGTCGTTGTGGACGAATGTCTGTCCATCTACAGTATGTACAAGTATGTCCTGATGTGTGTGCATGTGTGTCTCCAGCCTGGGCTCAAGCGGTGGCAGCCCTGATGATCATTGGACTCATCATCCTCATCATAGCCTTCGTCATCTCCTGTGTGGCTTTGTGCTGCACTCTTAACATGTCCCTGATGCCAGTTATAGCAGTATTGCTGATACTTGTTGGTAAGGAACTCTCAATCTCACTCTCACTGAAAAAACACAGAATTATCACTCACTCACTCACTCACTCACTCACTCACTCACAACTGATTAAAATTACTTTTTACTTTTTTACAATTGCAATTTTATTACAATTTACAAGTATTTCTTATTCTTTCAAAGCTGTCACTGTTTTCCAACATGCAGTTTGGCACAATAGTTGTTCTTTTCTGTCCAAAATGCAGCAAAATAATCAAAACACTTCATACATGCCCTAAGATCATATCATGCTTCTACCTAACCACTAGAGCTAGAACATGGTGAAAATATTGTTTTATAATTTGAAATTATTTTGACGAACTTTACAAACAAACATGGCAACAGCATGAGCTGTGGCTCTATTGCACATATAAACAAACTGTGCTCTAGAGCCACAGAGCTTTGGTGGTGGCTGAGTGAATAAATAATTCAATCATTTTGAAAGATGAGGTCACGCAGTGCATTCTGTGTCAAAGCAATGACAAATGAGCCACAGTTTGGTAGACACAGAGTGAGCAGCTTTGTACTGTGTGTGAATAGCTTTGCGAAAGTAAAAGTATCGAGAAATGTGTGTAGCTGATTATTTATTGATTAAAAGACATGGTAAAACGAGAAACATTATATAGAGGAGATATGCCACTTCGAGAATTTTGAACGGAGCTCTATGGGAGAATTTTGAAACACCAAAGGTGACAGTTGGAAGAACATTTCCCACCTCCCTCCCAGAAGAGCCAATCGCCTGCTTTATAGTTACAGAACGGATAACCTTTTAAGCCAATTCGGTGTCCCAAAATCTTGTGCATGCGTAGTGGAATTTAAAACTGGCGAAAAAGTGCTTTTTAAGCCTTGTTTTGGGGCAAAATCACCAAACGTTTTAATATGTTTTTTTTTAAAATCAGATTTGACTCGCGATCGTATACGTGCAATTCTTATGTCCCAATGATCACTGAAAGAGTGGTTATGGCTCTCTCCCTATTAATGCCATTGAGTACTTTCTAAATAAAGGTCCAGAAGTTAAAAGATCATTGCCGAGTGGCGAGACTTGCCTATAAGGAATTTGGTTAAACCTTAGAATGTTGGCATGTAAAATTATTCCTTAGAACGTTGCTGCAAGATTTTATTAATAATATATTGTATAAGGAAATAATAATAATAATATAACTGTAGATACCGACTTTGTAGTGTTTTATAACGCAGCTGTTAATTAAAACAAACAGCAGTAATAATACCATAGAGAGCACGTTTATTCTGCTGTTAAGAATATATATATATGTTTAAATCAAACAAAATAAACCAGCCCAGTGCAGTCCTTCAATATAGCATGGGTTACTTATTGACTTCATATGACTTCTTATGTGCAGCATAACTTCGATCACGTCGATCTAGAGTGCGCTCCGACAGTGCCCAAGGAACTTAGGAAGTTAAGACTCGACAATAAGTCTAGAAGGGACATGGTGTGAAAGTACAGAGGGGGAGTGGAGAGAGAGAGAGAGAGAGAGAGAGAGAGAGAGAGAGAGAGAGAGAGAGAGAGCTGTTCCATGAGTGAGGAGAGGGAGAGGTGATTGTTTGCAGGCCTCGGGAAGGGGTGGGGCGGGGGGGGGTGTTCTGGTATGACGTTACTATGGGAACGGCACTGAGTGTGAGATCATTCCACAAGGGCAGACCTCAACATCAAGAGCAGATATTCTTGTTTTGGGGATGTATTGCGCTGTGCTCAGAAAACACCAACTGATCCACCCCACAGTTTCAGGGCAAACGGTCGTCAGGCAAAGTGAATCACGAGGAGCAGAGCTCATTGTGAATTTCTCCCTTCTCTGAGGCAGTTGTCTGGAAATGCAGTTATCGCCATGCTTTGCATCACCGTGATATACAGATGTTATGTTTCTGACGAAACCGTCACACATGTGAAAGTGTTTTCCCACACCCTGCAGTTATTACATATCAAAGTGGTGTGCCTGCATGTTTGTTTCCGCATTGCTGTTGTTTGTTTGACTGTGCTTGATTGTATTGTCTTAACTGTTGAACTAATGCCGTCATCATTATTTAATTAATCTACAGTTGCTCTAGCCTATAAACAACATTACATTTACGGCATTTAGCAGATGCTATTATCCAAATGGATTTAAAACCTATAGCAGTAATATAGCAGTAGTGGTACTATAACAGTTCATGACAGCAGCATGTCACCAGGGCTAGAGTTATACCTCTTAAATGATGTATTAATATACACCATACATTTCCCAGAAGCCAAGGAGCGTAAGTTCAGTATGTGAGTTTTGGATATTACAGTAGTTTGCCACTGCAGGCAATTCAATAATTAGATATTTAACAATGTTCTGTATATCGTTTACTGCTTTTATGTCTGTATTTTCTCTCTCTCTCTCTATTTATGAGTCAGCCATGTTGTATTTCTCTAACCTCTGTGACAACTTGTGTGTGTGTGTGTGTTTGTTTAAGCATATCTGTAGAATGCTGGGTATAATTAGCTCTGGAATGTTTAGGTCTTACATACAGAGAATATGTTTATTTATTTTTCTTCTTCTAGGAAATGTCTTTGACAGGAAAAGGCTGCTTTTATTGGATATAGTATAATTAGGCAGGATAGTCTAATGGTTAGGGTGGTTTTTCTTTGTTGGATAAAAGTGTCTGCAAATTGACCCAGCTGCTCTGTAGTAGTACTTAGGGCTGTTCCATTATGGAAAAAATTAGAATGATGATAATTTTGGTCAATATTTAAATCACGATTATTTAACACGATTAGTCATTGACTTTGGTTAGATGTTGCATTTAATGCATCTAAACAACTGTGAAACGAATGAACAGTGAAAACACCTTCAACTGTGAAATGTCCCTTAATACTTTTCACGTTCATCTTCCACTTTCACCCTGCCAGGAGTGAAACGCGAAAGTGAGCATGCGCCTGTCAACACAAAACAAAATAACTTTACTTCCTAAATATAATGTGCAAAATAATTGTTTCTCGATTATATTGTTTTTGTAATTGTTAGGATCCGAAATTGAAATCACGATTAAAATTAAATGAATTGCACAGCCCTAGTAGTACTGTTGATAGTGTATACAAAAAAACTCTATATTATTGAGTGCCACTTTAATTCGTCCTGTATATTATTGTCATTAAAGTCAGCTATTGTAAGCTAATTGTAAGATAATACACTATTTGTCAAATTCACCAAATATCTCCTCGCATTTTGCTACCTTAACGTTTTCCATGTGCATGCTGAAACAATAATCCAGCAATTCAACACAGCCCTGGCTCCGTTAACAGTAGGAACATCAACACAGTGGCGAACACCGCTCACAACAACCGCAAACACATTGCAAACAAACAATGCTCTGCAATGCGTTTCCATATTCGGGGCGGCGCATCTGCTGGAGTTTGTTTTGATTCGAGCTCGAAGATAGCAAGTGTCCTGGAGAAGTTCAAAGGGTTATCAGCGCTCTCTTCCTGCTGTGTATTGACTCACGTTCCTCTTCCTCCGTGTCCACCCAGTGGTCATCCAGGTCATTGCGCTCATCATCTACCCGGTCATGTTCAACAAGGAGATCTTCGAGGGCCGTTACGACTACACCTGGGCGTACGGCTTCGCCTGGGGAGCCACCATTCTCACACTCGGCTGCGTCTTCCTCTTCTGCTGCCTGCCACGCTACGAGGACAACATGAAAGGCACGGTCAAGGCAGATTACATCTACTCCTCTGCCTAGAGAAGACGAACCATGTCCCTGCTCACGTGTCACTCTTGAGCGATGAGCTCCGTTATGACCACTGAGCATTCCTATTTCTGTTGTCCCATTCACAAATGAAAATAAAGGAAACGAAACGTTCCGCCAGTATGGTAGAATGTAACCAGGCCTGAACAGTATACTGCCTGTTAGGGTTTATTTAGATTTGGTTGATTTGATTTTACAAAGGACCACACCCTTTCTTACACAAAGTAATGGATACATCTAATTAGAATTGGACTGTGTTTGGGTATTCGGGATAACTTTCAATATGTCTGCACAGATTTAGAGATTTTTATCATTGTATTTTATTTTTTCACATTCATTCCCTTTCAATGGAATATATTACTCGTTTTAATACTGTGTTTTCTGGGACATTTTAATGCAAAGTCACCGAAGTGCACTTACATAATAGAAGTCTTCTGTGAAGCTTAGCTTTTAGTTTAAAATGTTCATTACAATGTCCAATAGCTGTCCAGTAATGTCTTCAGTGTATAGACCTTTGTATACATGATGTCGATTAGTCATGCTGTGTTGCCTTGACTTATCTTGTTTGTTTGAAACTCGCTGTTTTCCAAATGCATTTTCAAATATTTGGGTTGCTACTAAAAAAAAACAAAGAAAGGGAATAGCAATTCAGAAGCTGATTGTAATCCTTCTCCCTTCAGAGGGGTTGACCCTTATATGTGTTTTCAAAGATATACTGTATTTTGTTGCAACCTGCTGTCCAATAGTATAGCTTCCCTGCTTTCCTACTCAAGGGTATGACTCGGGGCTTTGTGTTGTGTATATATCTTTTATTTTTTATTTTTACTCCAGTAATACATTGTAAGACACTAGTTTTGGTTTTTGATCAGGGTGGGAAAATATGTATTAAAACAGTATAAAACAGATATAGGTACACCAATTCATTACAGTTCAGCCCCCTATTAATATAATTATTTCATAAATCTTCCATCAGGTATTTCTAAGTACAGGCTTGATAGATAGATAAACTTCATACATACATACATACATACATACATACATACATACATACATACAGGTATATACAGAATTCAACTGATTTACAGCAGAGCCATGTTATTTCCATGGCTCTTATTTACAGTTGGTCAGTATAAAAAAAAGGTATATGGTCAAAATATTATGACTCTATAACAACTTCAACATTTATAAATAAAACAATAAAAAAACGTATATAAATCATTTCTGTCACAGCACTTTGGTATAAGACAGGATTCCCAACATTTTTGTTTGTCAAATACACTTTTTTTTGTCAGATAGATCCACAGATCTAGTCCACATTGTTTTTTTTACTTTGAAAAATTATGTCAAAAATTTTTAAAAATAGCCTATGACTACTCTCTAGGTTTCTATGCTATGCTACAGGTTTTCACTGTAAAAGTGTTGATACTGTACAGTATACAGTAAGAAGCATATATACTGTATAATGCAAGTTAAACTTGTGCCTTATTGTTAAATTATTGACTTCTCTGTCAAAAGTTTCTTAAATTGTCCATGGTTTGACAAACGTGAATCCATACCTGTCTCAACTTTTTTTACATTCACATTACAATTATGTAAAAAAAAAAAAAAATAAACACTTGGCAATTACATTAAATCAATATTGAATTAGATATAAACTGGAAAGGTTGGCTTTGAACATGGTTTTGTATAAGTAGATTAATGCAAAATTCAGAGCCAAATTCAGGCATTACAAAAAAATATCTTTAGCTAAGCTAACCGAAAAACCAACGTTTAAGTCATTATTGAAATGTTACTTAAGACAAGTATTCTTTGAGAAATCTTTCTTTTTGTCGTTAATGCTTATTTCGATACAATAAAGAGCAACACCTGAAGAAACATTTGCATTCATGTTCATGTTTGCTTTTAGGTCTGGTGCTTCAGATTTACAATACTGTTGGTGTAGACTGCATGGCAGTTAAGGAAAAAAGGCTAATTCTATATACAATATAATACATTCTATTTTATTTAACACACTACACATATTCTGTTGCGGGCTAATACAGTTTGGTGGTCCACCATATTACAGTAAATAACAAAACTCAATTGGATTGTATCTTACAAGTGATTGTAGATGTAACATTAACGGAATGTTGCTTTCAGTGGGGTTCGGTGAAACAAAAGAAGAGGTGGGGCCCATATGCAAATTAGGTGTCTGTCACAACACTGGCGACAATAATGAGCTTATTGCACAACAGCAACATGGCCACATGACAGAAAAAGGCGTATGAAGAAGCACACACCTTGTAGAGGAGATAGAGGGCCCCGCCCAGGGCGAGCCACAGGACAGGACTTTGCTCTGCATGCCTCGGCAGCTCTGGTTTCACCTTCCACACAAGTGGAGAACAAACATGAGAGGGCTCTGTGTGTGTGTGTGTGTGTGTGTGTGTGTGTGTGTGTGTGTGTGTGTGTGTGTGCGTGTGTGTGTGTGTGAGTGCGTGTGCGAGTGTGGTAGGTGGGGTAGGGGATTTGAGAAGGCAGGGTCAGAGACAGAAAGGAAAACGGCAGACAGGATAAGAAAGGATTTGAGTAGGCCCATATAAACGTGTTTATATTATATTA
>JAODUE010000007.1:1099662-1126767 GCA_027564755.1 Amblyopsis hoosieri
TTTATAAACGTGTTTATACATTTAGTATATTATTTATAAACGTGTTTATATAGGACGTGTTTATAAGCGTGTTTATAAACGTATTTATATTATATTATTTATAAACGTGTTTATACATTTAGTATATTATTTATAAACGTGTTTATATAGGACGTGTTTATAAGCGTGTTTATATAGGACGTGTTTATCAACGTGTTTATATTATATTATTTATAGACGTTTTTTTACATTTAGTATATTATTTATAAACGTGTTTATATAGGGCTAGAGTGAAAATAAGAAATGGGACAAAGATTTGGGGTTGTGGTTAGAAAACCACTGAACATTTCAACAAGAAAAGTGTCAATTAGAGCATATGTATAAATCAATATTTTCAAATAGCCTAATCTGTGTTGTTGAGGCCTGATTATTAACTGCCATCATTTATTACCAATTTGAATTATACTGTAGCATATTTTGAATATATTTATATAGGACAGTAACATGACAAATATGTGTCATATAAAACACAACAAAAAGCCTACACTAGAATGGATTTATGAGGGGGGAAAAAATACGTTGGAAACTGCATTGTGCTGATATTTCAAAACATAGTGTGAAATATTTATATATCTTGTGAATTATTGATTTGACTTAGAGAGTTAGTGACACAATATTTAATACAGTATTTCAAACGTGAGCGTTCATTAGACTGGCCCCAACTTTATCATCATATTTATAATTTATAACCACTAGGAGTCAGGCTTGGGCAGTCAATTATCTTCTAGGACTTGTTTCGACGACATAAAACCAGACTGCTTAGTTCTCACTCTTTACAGTCTGTGGTTTGTTTCTAAACCACTTTTAAGAAATAATCAATTTAAGACCAAGTGTGTAAGAATCAGCAATTAAATGTCAAAAAGCTAATGTCATCTGGTACTCCTACTCAGTCAACTGATTGCAGTGGGAGTTGGTTTCCAACTGCCTGGTGCTTTCCGTCCGCAGAGGCCGATCTCCACAGCCCAGGGTTCTCCCCTTAATCACGACACCTCATACCGGGACAGGGCCCTTAGGCTTTTGGGGCATGGAGTAAAGACTTAGGGTTAAAAACTCAGACTGAGGGACTGGCCAGATTGTCAAAACATGCTAGATATATGACTCTGGAGTTACAAATGTATGCAGGAGCATATTCTGGGTTACATGGATTAATGTACAGTACCGCAATAATTTACAGGAACATACATACACACATTAAATGCAATATAGAAATATAAATATATAGAAACAGGAAAAATAAGTATTTTGAGATTTGTTTTTAAATGTTTTCATACGTTTTTACAGTACAACAGTTTCACATTCAAGTAAAGATTTAAGGATTTGATTTGTAATGAACAAAAAGCCAAATAACAAGCTAAATAATGTGAGCAAGTAGTACCACTTTATATGCTGCAGGTTCTGATGCTTTATAGACCAGTCCAGACAGATGATACACCGATATATCGGCTGTGCATCGGTATCGGCTGATATTCGCCGTGGAAGAAAAGTGAAAGAAAATGTCGGCTGTGGGAATATGTTACCAAAATTGTTGTTTGCATCAGCTATCGGCCAACTTGTAATTTCAAACATTGATATCAGCCCAGAATATCACAGTTGCTTTATATAGCGTATATATGATCTCAAATGTATGTATCTGCCAGTATGTAAGACACGATTGACTTACTGCTCCCTATGAAGAAATGTGGAGCGTTACAGTTAAGTGAACTTATACAATAGAGCAGTATACCGTCAGCTGAATAACACAGCATAAAGTAATAGGCTGTATGTTCATCATTGTGTAAAATGAGAGAAGAGCTACTGTAGATACCAAGGAGATTTAAAAGTGATTCTATACTGGATTGCTCACATTGACATCTAGTCAAGTCAAGTTTAGTTATGTAGCACTTAATCACATCACAGTCTCAAAGGGCTGTACAGCCTATATTTCACATGGAAACAAACAACACCCCCTTGACCTGCTCCTTCCCTCGGGCAAGGAAAAACTTCCATTAAAAACCCCATAGTAAAAACAGAGAATAATCCTTGGGATTGGATCACAGAGGGAGGAATCCACCCCTCTAGGACGGTTAGGATGCAACAGGTGTTAATAGGCAAAAAACATATAACAATAATGCTTTGAATGAATGATGTGTATGACATTGTGCCGTAATAAAGAACTAACCCATTGTAGACATTTTATAAATTTTGTATGTTCGTTAATTATGAGTGGTCTGTCAAATGTAGCATTAACAGTTGCCAAGGGAGTCCCAGTTCAGAGGAAATGCCCTTGACAGACGCCAGCTATAGGTCTGATCATCTGCCCTGTAAGGAACCCCCTAAGACGATCTAGAGTTAGGTGGGTCATTGGCATATTTACATGTACTCAGTCAGCAGTGGTTAACAACAGAACTTGAAATGTGTCATTGTGTCATGCGTTGTGTGTATGATCGAGGAAATGCCCACTGACCTTTAAAGTCAAACATGTTGTCTGAGCCTCATTCATTCCCTTACTGCAAACTGATTATCACAGCTAATGGCTTTGTGTGAATGGACAGGACGTTACTGTGGTCACCGTAGCAGCCTGTCTATTTCTGGTGATAAAATATGTTTTACTACCATGGCAGTAAAATAGGATACTCCACAGCTGTGAAAATACAACTGCTATTTAATCTGCATTTACCAAAGCATTATGAAAACAGTCTTTATTTATACAGTATAGCACCAGCTTTGGGTGGTCGTTTCATAAGGAGGACGCCATACATTCATACTCCATTTAACTGGTTCTGTCTTGTTGGTTTAGCTCACTCACACTCACACACATTACTTAAGTCACATTTGTTCTCTATATCAGGATAGGTCAAATGTGAATGTGTGGATGGATAATCACACTAACACATTTTATATTTACCCCTGCCTGAAATAGATTATTGAATAATATTAATTGTTTGCCTTAAAGTTAGAAGTCCACTTTAAACGTTTATCCCTGTGGACAGAGGTAAAAGAAACTGTGAAAATCATCATATTGTAAATATTTATCAACATAAACAAATAAGGCTTTAAGGTAAATTAATAAAATAAGGTAAATTCCAGTTATATTTCACAAAACTTTCCATAGGTCATTACCTGGGGAAAGGATAAGAAATTCTAAATCTGTCCAATCACTGTTGTGTTAGCCTTCTAATTATATTACCCTATACACACTATTAAAACAAACCGGAATAAATTTGCCCCAGCAATAAAACAATACGTTTCTAACAGATGTCAGTTCAAACAATGAAATGACTCATTGGGTAATCACTGGGTAGTACACGTGTGCAAAGAACAGTATTCCCAAAGTTTCCATTTTTTATCTGCCGCACCCCATCGCCGCAAAATTTGCATAATGATAAATATAGCATTAAAACAGAATAGCAGCAGAACAAAACGCATTGTACAAAATCGGTTAGGCTACTGTATAGCCTACCAGGTGTAGTTAAACACTTTCTGGCTGTGCATTTAATGTATACGCCATAGGCTCCAGGCCAGACAGACGAATTAGACAGTCCACTTTATTTTAATTTAATTTAATTAATTTAATTAATTAATTTAGCTTTCCTTTTCCTTTGCCTCTCTTGGGAAGGCAGGTTATACCTCTAGAATGGGAAGTGACTAGTGTCTATGGGAAGTGACTAGCGTCTCTGACTAAGCTTATTGGCAGCGAATTGTTTATTTTTTAAACCTGTACCATGAGATCAAATATGACGCGACCTGTCTGTCTCCTCAGCGCGCTCCTTTATGCACAGTAGGTGGGATATGCTTTTCAGTATTGGGTCAGACCAGATGGAAGCCCCCTGGTGGTGGTGAGATGCATCAACCTAGGTTGTCACACAGGGAAATGGGTGGCAGTTGGAAAGTCCCCGTTCGGAAATCCCCCATTTAACGGGCCGGGCCTTTCCTTTCCTCTTTAACTAGCTTGTAGGACGTGCTTGTGTCCTTTTTAGAGTCTCCACAGACTACGTAGGCACCGTAATATATTTGATTCTAAAGAAAAGAAAAGGTTGAATGGCGCCGACCGCTGCGGTTAGGCTAAGTGAAGTGGCTGAAAGAGGACTAGCCTGAGCATCCGGGAGGGCTTTGTCACTACCTCGACATATTACACAGGTAAGAGACCTGTCCTCTGTCTGCCCGTCTGGCATGGAGACATTTTTAGGAACTCAACGATACTAGATCGGTCTGTGACATTACGGCTTTGCGTGTAGTATTGTCGTTTTTCTGGGGACATGGAGGAAAGCTGGAAGCTTGCTCACGACAGTGGCTTTGACAGCCATTGTTTACACAGACGTCACCCTCAAGTGATTATAAGGATTTTAAACAGTCATGTTGACCATCGGCACGTCCACCTGTATCAATATCCGCGCTATGTGCTGCGTTTAAACGTTACATTGTTTCCAAGGTAGTTGTCATAGGAATTACGTAAGCCGTGCACGTCAGCAAAGTCTCCTGTTATTGTAGGTTGTTTTTTTTGTTGCCAGCCAAGCTAAACCGCAGCATACACCATTGTGCCACTGTCTGTCTGCCCAAACTGTGCCAGTCGTGCCAACACACAAAAAAAACGACCTTTAATGCTTTCAGTCAGCACGATCTGACATTTGTTGTACACATATAAAAGTAGCCTACAAATATCTGTTACTGCCTATCTGTTATGGTCTCTAATGTTGCACCGGCTGCTTTCTGTGTACAGAAGACCACTGTCAAGTGATTAGGCTACTGCTTTTACCCTTTTGTGAAGATAGTTCAGGTCCAAATCAAATGTTTGGCAGCAGAATTTCTCAAGTTGTTTATAAAAATGTTTATATTTCTGGCTGATCCATGGGACCTGTCATATAAACAAATAGGCTAGTTCTAAAAATACGTATGCTGTATCAGAGGGTAATCCACGTGGAATTGCAAAACTGGACTTTTATGTGACAAAACACCTGAGTCACTGAGTGTGTGCAATGATTTGTTTTGACTTACAGGCACATACTGGTATCAAACATTATCGTTTGAGCATCCTGTGCCTTTTACCAGGGTGAGCTAAATGATTAGCTATGTTAAATTAGTAGCATTACACATATTCTAATTGATAATCTACTGTATTCTATTTAGAATGTTCTTCCAATTACACTTGTTATTTTTCCTCCTATTCAGTTCCTTGTTGGTCAGCCATCGGGGAGGGAGGGAGGGTCACCACATCCTCCCGGTCCCTGTATCTTCTTAGCGTCCCTCCGTCCACAATGTCGCAAGGCCAGAACTTCCTCCCCAAGTTCCTGTTTGTCTCCAACCTGCTGAAGGCAGTGAAAATCCGCCAGCGCGTTCCCAATGACGTGGTGAAGCCGGCGGCCAGCGGCGGCCTCACGCACCACCTGCGGAGCATGCACCGCTACACCCTGGAAATGATTGCCATGAACCACTTCCCACAGGCCTTCCGCGAGGTCGTCCAGGCGGCCATTTTGGACCGAGCCATGCAGGCCTCGCTGGAGCAGGAGAAGAAGCTAAACTGGTGCCGTGAGGTCAAGAAGATGGTGCCCCTACGCACCAATGGTAAGATGACTGTGAATCCCTTGCTTGTTTACATTCCAGTCTTTTGGTGTTCTAGGTATTCATCTTGTATATTTCCCACCAGAAATACTTCAGTCAACGATATCCTTAGCTCCCATTGGTATTGGCCTCAATCGCGTCGCCTAAGGTAGAAATGAGTTTAACTCAGTACTCGCCCACTTTGCGTAACTGACCGTTATTTCACCCGTCAACGCTTCAAGTCGCTGAGTCTAAATGACTTTCCATTCGCTCTCGTTGCTACTGTACATCGCTGTTAGTCGTTTGCAGTGTGTCTGAGGCTTAAACGTGTACACATGACGCGCTACAGAAAATGTGTTCTGCTTACTGTGGTGGAAAGTGTGACTGTGGCGAAAGAAATATTCACTGATGCCGACGGCATGAAACAATTAGCTTACCGAGCTAATTCAGCTCATGCCGATGTGCTTGCCATGCATGTACTGTGCTCATGTCGGAAACAACGCTCACATCCATTGCATACTCAAATGTACCCACAATATCCGTGAGCACCAACTCTGAACAAGACTTGTGCTCGTAGCTTTAAAAAAAAATGTTTTACTCCAACTTTAAATGCGGAATAAAGTGAAGTGAGACTACAAACGTGCACAATTTATTTAGCATCAACGCTGTTGGAACATATGTCTTGTAGTAAAAAAACTGAATTAACAAAGTTTTGTTATTGTATAGTTATTGAGACAAATACTGAGATGTTAACTTTAGTTCTGGTGGAAGGTGTTAGTAAAAAATACTGTTAAAACTATCAACTTGTTTCACTTAAATTCACAAATTAATGTCTGGGAAAAATTTGAGAATTTGTTAGTTCAAGTTTATGACAGCAGTTCTGTATCTCAGGAGTCAGTATTTGTTGCTATGGTGATTGATTATGGGCCAATAAGATATAAATAAGGATATCTACAACAGCATACAAGATAAGGTCTTGGAGTAATAGTGATATTTTATTACGTTTTGGGGGGGATAGAACTGGTATGTGTTGTCTGTAGTCTTGGTTTCATTTTCTGTAGTTTTTCTATGACAGATCAGCTACAGTATTTGTGAGGCTTCGTGATTTGAATTGTAAATTCTCAGACTAGATTACTCACAGTCCCCATTACTGTAAATGACAACAAACTGGGGACATTGTTCCGCTTTTGCGAACACTCGGCCCCCTTGGGTTTTTTTGTCCTGAGTTGAATTCACTCAGTCGATTGCTAAGTCATATTTTCTGTTGCATTGACGCAGTAATGTGGGAGACATTTAATGGTAGACAAACATACTGTATAACCATGGATTTCTGAGCATTGTTCTACAACTGGGAAATTCTCTGCTGTCATTCTGACTATTGTTTACCATCAAAGATGCATTAAACTTAATATTCCTTTGGTTTTATTCAGCAGTTGATAGTTGGGCCAGGTCTAAGTTGCTTTAGTGCTCTTTGTATGCCTATATGTCTTTGTGAAAGACAGAAAACATTTCAGACAGTCTATTGTTATTTGTTTTATTTTCTGCTGGTCTTTCTTGTGATTTACACTGTTTTGCAATTGCATATTATAAACGTCAACTTAAAGATTACAGACTGCTTTGCTGAACTGACTTCTAATTTAGCCCTACCAGCCTGTGACGTATGTATGTTTCTAAAGGAACTAGATATAGGCTAATTCCTTATAATCACACTTAACTGCCAGTAATTGACCTATATGAAAGTGGCCTTAAGATGAACTAAAACAGTTATTTAATTGGAATTAAGCTGTTTTGCAACATAATAATAATAATAATAATAATAATAAAATAAATAAAAAATATATATAATGGGAAATGAGACAACTGCTAAAGCAATAATTACAGTTTCAGGTGTCACATGCCCAAACACATGAACACACGCATCATAACTAGTTCCTCCTCAGAAAGACCCCTCTTGGAAAGGTTTTAGCATTTACCACAAATCACCTGGATGGAATTTCCTGACTCACAGTGATGATGTCATAAAGACGAGACGTGGCCAGAATCCGGAGTGTCTGGAACTCCGAAGGACCCAGTCGTGACTTTGAGCAGAGGATGGATGGGTCTTTTTTTTCTTTCTTTCTCTCTCTCTCTCTTGCTCTCTCTCTCCCCCACTGCTGAGTCACTGGAGCTCATTTTCTCCCTGTCTCACACACGTTCTCTAACCCTCGGGTGACAAACAATTTGAGGTGCAGAAAGAGAGCTTGAGGCTTGGAGAGAAATAAGCGGGGGGGGGGGATGCGGAGACAGACAGCAGCTGACAGTCAATTGATGACACCAGTCTCCGAACAGTAAACACAGACCCAGAGACCCTGAGACTAGCTGACTGCCGTACGTTGTGCATTCATGTTACTGTGGTAACCAATATTTTCGAGGTGGCCTAATTTTCAATAGAACCAGATTATGCACTTGTTTCAAACATAGTTTAAATGGAAACCGTTATACAAGCTTTAAAACGACTTGCAAACTGCAGATCTCAAGACCCGCCCCTTTTCGTTTTTGCATTGACAGAAACTCCTTCAACTGTCTTTTTTCCCCCTGTAATAGCCTACTACAGAGAGAATAACATTAACAGAGAGGGTCCAATGGATGGCATTTCAGCATTAGATATTTGGAAGGAGGGGGGAAACCTTTCACCCTTTATGCAGACCAGAATGACCCAGTGTTCCATGCAAGTCAATGTGGAGGTACACGGATTTCACTATACTATTGCCAATAATTTATCTCTGGGGACGATATGGAATATTTTGAGCATATAACATTAATTACCAAGTAGCTACGATCAATCTGAGGCACTGAACAGTATTTCTGCAGTGAACTGTTTTGGGAGTACATTTTCTTTGTCTCAGGCCATGCATGGTAGTTTTAGCTGTCTGGGCGCTGCTTATGTCAGCCTCCACACCAATATACCGTTGGTGACCCGCCCACGTAAGAGACCAAAAGGCTTTTTTTTTGTCTCCATTGAAATGCACTACAATGCACAAAACCGTTCTATAATTCAAAAATCTTTGCTTACTATGCTGTTTTGTCCAACTTAGTTACAGTAACTAGGTTGGACAGGTGAAAGGTGCGGGGCTTTGGATCAGTCAATTCGTGTAAAGAAAGAAAAGATCGATGCATACAGTATCTGTGCTCACACTTATCAACCGGTTGGTGATGGCAGTGCAAATTTACGTGGAAGGGAGTATTGGGGCTAAAATCGCATTGTGTGCCCTAGTCCAGACATTATTAGAGGCCTACGTCATAGAAGCCCAATGTTCTTTCTGAACTCCCACTCTCATTAAATTAAATAACTCATGAGTGGGAGGGGCAGTCCATATTGTGACCAAACATGAGACTATTCCATTCACAGAAAAAAAAAGAAGTCAGACACTAGTGCACTTAATGAGGAGGATACTGTTCAACAGTGGGTATTTCCCAGTTCGAATTACATGTCTGGCATGTGTCAAGTCGTTAAACACTGAGTCTATACAGACTTACGGGGGTGGGGTTTGGGTGTCTTCAAGGACCATGAAGACAGAAGCTTAGTAGTTCCAAAGTCCTTATTGGCAAGTCTCACCACTCGGTAGCCATCTTTGAACGCTCTGACATTTATTAAGAAGTCCTCAATGGCATGAATAGGGAGAGAGCCACAACCGCACTTTCAGTGATCATTGGGACATAAGAACCGCATGTACAGTATACTATCGAGTCAAATCTGATACAAACATCTTAAAATGTTTGGTGATTTTGAGTGCTTATGTCAGGGATGTGTTCTTCCAACTGCCACACTCGGCGTTTCAGAATTCTCCCACAGAGCACGTAGTGTGTCTCTTCTGTATAACGTCTCTGGTAGTACTGATCTACAAACGCACCATATAAACTGATTGCTAGGCATGTCCTGTATTTGGGTTAAGGTAATTTTCTCCTATCAAATTAAATGTATTACCCACATAATTTAATAATGTTCTGTGGTGGTAAGAGGGAACACAACATGGAGAACAGTTGGAACGGAGACTTACATGAGTAATTCTGTTTTTTTTTTTTTTTTTGTGTGTATTACGTCATAGCCAGTAACTTGCAGTGATGTAATACACCCACAATTTCACTACAGGCCAGGGTTAAAGCTACATTTTGCGCAACAAGGATAATGAATAAAGTACTTCAAATCAATGTGGAGGAATTCATAATACTCAAATGAATGTCTTCTAACAATGTAGTACTGTATGTACATGGGAGATACTGCACCTGCACAACTGTGGCAGTCTGCGTTTCTAATTTTGGCCTCAGAGGGCCTCGGCTGATAGCCTGGCTCTGCCAGTCTTTTGCTCTCTCATAGTCTGAAAATCCTTTTCGCATTAGTTAGCGTCTTCACAGCCACCCTGCTGGCGGTCCAATCAGGGTGGTTAAGTGAGATGACGTTGAAGTCGAGCGTGTTTTGGAGTGGCGGTAGAGCTAGATGAGGCAATTCAAAATAGTTGTAGCAATGCCGATTGGTTAAACGCTGTCCAATAGTTTCAAATTAATCATAGATAGGAGGCAATGTCTGGTTACACCAGGATACCTGGGTGAGGCAACATTATCTGTATGCAGACAAACACAAGCACGGGCCTGGTAGAAACATTATCCTCTGATTTTATTGGGACAGGCTGTTAGTTCTGCTGTAAATCTTTTATCATGGGGATTGACTATGGGGATTGACTGTTGCAGGAAGACGCAAGTCCACACAATAACACACACTGAAACCTGAAACATTGACTCCTTTTTCGAGCCAACCTCAAGTGGCCATTCGAGGGATTGCAGATTGTGGCACTGGCTGCTTTGGATTCTTTTCTCAGCAACAGAGGTTTCAGTTTGGTTTCATGTTTAGTCAGAGACACTGTAGAGGAGACGTGCCACTTTGAATGAAATGAATGAAAATTGAATGGAGCTCTATGGTAGAATTCTGAAATGCAAATATGGCAGTTGGAGGAAAATATCCACATAACATAATCCAAAAGAGCCAATCGTCAGCTTTATAACTGCCAATCATTACCCTATTTAACCAATCATGTGGTTGCATTGACTGACGTAAGGTTGGTTTAGTACAACAATTCTCATAATCGTTGACACCTGACCACACTAGGAAGTGTTTCAAAGCATGCAGCCCCCCGGGGCTCTCCCACACACACAAACAAATGTAAACATGCTAAATCCAGGTGCATACAATATCTGGCCACGCAAGCAAACACTAGTGAATAGCGCTGACTACTGTATAAGCAGATCTAAACCCCTTTTTATAAAAGATAATGTGATTTTGATTTTATTCACCCATCTTATGACCCCGGATTCTGCTCTCGACCTCCATTTTCAGTTACATTAATACAGACAGGTTTTATTTTCACTGTGTAATAATGGTATGCATGTCTTTTTGAGGATGGCGCTTTTGCGTGTGCTCTCTGTGAAAAACTATTTCCATGTTTTGTTGTGGAACAACCTGCAGATTTTGGTTAGATTTAGCTGGGGATTTTTTATCTTAAACCTGTTTGGATTGTCTGATGGAAATTGACTTTTGCTATTGACTGTTCTATTTGTGTCGCTCTCAAAAATGACATTTTAACAACCTGCTAACCCGAATTTATGATATAAAATGCTGTCTTATTCAACTTAAGCCGTGTGAAAATCATATAACTGTTGCAAAGGGACTAAATTAGCTTTGTAATTACACAGGCCTCTTTACTGTAAAACCCGTGTGGCAAACTGCTTTAATCTGGCACTTAGATAAGAGACAGCGCTGAGATAATCATCTCATCTGAGACAGGTGTATGTGCGGGCTGTGAACTACGCACAGTTGTAAACAGAGTGAAAGAACATACATTTAATGACGTCATATCATATACTGTGTTTGCACAAGCAAATGTGTGTGCCCTCTGCATTCGTCATTCCTGCTAGAGCTCGTCAATAAAAGCCTTCATTGGCTGAATGTTGCTCTACAGCATTCCGTCCTGTCCAAGCCCCGCCCCATGTGGAAAGTCCGGGTCAGCTGAGTGGGCATTGAGCTTGGATCATACGAGGGAACAACTAACACACTTAACACAAAAGGCAGAAGCTAGCAAGGGAAAGTCCAACATTTTTATCTTAGCAGTGGGGTATTTCATATCTAGCCAACACACACACAGTTACACAATAATACAAATGTACACTCTGCTGCAATAACATGCTAAATAAAATTCCAGGATTTTGAGTTGCCACACCAGCAGTTATTTATTTCCGTATACTTGTCTACACTTCTAATATCAAACTTGCGCTCGCACGCAAACACACGCAGTATAAACATGCAGACGTGTTCAACTAGCATGACCTGAGAATTATGCAGAATAGCACACTTTAGTAACCTTGTTTGTGCAGCTTGTGTAGTGAGTGTAGGCAGAAATGCGAGGGTCAGATTGTGTTGAAACCAGATCGTTTACATGACAACCGGCTCAACAGACTGGAAATCCCCGTGGTCTTGTTACACTTTGCGCGTGCACGTGTGTTTTGTATGTTTGTACACACCACCTTTATGCCGTGTGTGTGTGTGTGTGTGTGTGTGTGTGTGTGTGTGTGTTGGTGTTATGAGCGTGTGCATGGGATTGTAGCCGCAGGTCAGCCCAGGTTATAAAGCAAGCTACTGTCAGTCCTAACGTGTGTGTGCGTGCCTGTGTGCGTGCGTGCAACAGGAGACGGGAACTGCCTCCTCCACGCGGCCTCCCAGTACATGCTGGGTGTCCAGGACACGGACCTGGTGCTGAGGAAGGCCCTCCACGGGGTGCTGAAGGAGGCCGACACCGGCAGCTTCAGGGCCCGCTACCAGGCTGAGCTGCTCCAGTCCCAGGAGTTCACCCAGACGGGCCTCAGATACACCACCACGGTACGCAGCACCTCCCTCCGCACAGTCACACACACGGAGCCAGGGTAGTAGTGTGGGGGGGCTCTCGGACCCTTGAAACACAAACACAAAATGTTTGGAGAGGTGCACGTCTTAAGTGTGTGTGTGTGTGTGTGTGTGTGTGTGTTCACTCAGAACTGGGAGGAAGAGTGGGAGAAGATTGTGAAGATGGCGTCTCCGGTCTCCAGTAGCAACGGCCTCCAGTTTGACTCTCTGGAGGACATCCACATCTTCATCCTTTCCAACATCCTCCGCAGACCCATCATTGTCATAGCAGGTGTGTGTACTTTCATACCTTACACATTAAAAGCCCCCTGCTATCCAGGTATTTACACAGGGTGTTTTATTTTTAATATATTAGGGCTGCTCTATTATGGAAAAAATAATAATCCTGATTTTTTTGGTCAATATTGAAATTATTTAACACGATTAGTTATTGACTGGAAAGATGTTGCATTTAATGCACCTAAAAAAAAACGTGAAACAAATGAACAGTGAAAACACCTTCAACTGTGAAATGTCCCTTAATACTTTTCACGTTGACCTTTAACTTTCACCCTGCGAGGGGCGAAATGCCAAAGTAAGCATGCGCCTTTCATTCATAACACAATAAGAGTTCACGTAATGTGCATAATAATAGTTACTTTTAGTTAGTTTTTAGCTGAAATTGAAATCACAATTAAAATTTGATTCATTGCACAGTCCAACCAGCTATCCAGCTGAGCAGAATCCAGTTGAAAAGAACATGATTGGGATTATTGACTAGTCTTGGGTTAATGTATTAGGCCAAATCACCCATAATTCACTCCTGCTTTGTATTCGTCAACAGACCAAGTGGTGAGAAGTATGAAGTCCGGCTCCTCCTTCTCTCCTCTGAACGTGGGCGGGATCTATCTGCCGCTCCATTGGCCGCCCAACGAGTGCTACAAGTACCCCATAGTGCTGGGCTATGACTCGCAGCACTTTGCCCCCCTAATAACCATCAAAGACAGCGGGCCAGGTAGGGAACAGTGACAGTCCAAACCCCGAGGCGTGTTGTCAGTTTGCTTTGAGTTGAGGGCGAAGGTGTGCGAACACACACAGATGTTCTGAGGAGATAGATCTGGACTGAGGAGTACAATCGAACAATTTCAACACTGTCTCAAATTTAAGTTCAAAGAAAGCACGTTCGTGAACATGAACATTTGCCTCAGTTATCTGAATTTTAACGCACCTTTTGATCAAATTTAACTGGCATGATAAACCACAGTATTCGAAAGGGGTAACAGTTCTGCTGAAGCTGACAGACTGCTAGTGCCTTGCTCATTAGCACATCAGCACTAACAGACCGGTGCCCATTGTGGCATGCGTTCAGTTAACTCTTCTGGATGATGTGACGGTGAACTTTGACACTTTTTTTTTTTTTTTTTTTTTTTCTTTCAGAAATCCGAGCGGTGCCTCTCATTAATCCGGGCCGGGGCGGCTTCGAGGAGCTGAAGGTCCACTTCCTGATGGAGAAGGAGCAGCAGCAGAAGGACAGGCTGCTGAAAGACTACCTGCTCCTGATAGAGATCCCCGTCATCGGCCCGGGCTACGACGCCACGCGCATCATAAATGCTGCACGGTAGATATGCGCTAGAAACAAAGCATGTGTACAGTAGTATCGGTAACCCTGCTAACGGTCGCTGGAGAAACGTCTGCATGCGTAATGGTGCGAACGGCCTTGAAACACGTAAATTAAAGGTAGCGTCGGCGATGCTGGAGAAAGATGTATTGTTGATAAATTAACTAACTAACTAACTAGCTAGCTAACTATGAAAACAGAAACACCTGTCTTCAGTGACATAGGGTGCTGCCTATACAAGCATATAAATAAATAACAGAAAACACAAATGCACTCACACGTACAGACAAGAGCTCTCCCAAACCTAACCACTCCCTCAACCATTGACTTTCCTAAAGATAAACTACATACAGCAAATACACATAGTTATAGTGGACCAAGAATACAAACGATTGAAGCTCCACTGTGTCTTAAGGACAATTATAACTCTCCCCAGCCACTCCCCAACGCTTTAGTCCCTTAAAGATAACCATATCCATACAGTAACTATATATATATATATATATATACACACACAGTAAAAGTACATACAGTTTTAGTGGAGGTGGATTAAGAATACACACAATGGGCTCCCCACTGTGTCCCAAGGACAAGAGCTCTCACAAGCCTAAACACTCCCCAACCCACTGACTCCCCTGATGATAACAAACCACACAGTTATATGCACAGTTCTAGCGGAGGTGGATTACGATGGGGTCTCTCCTTTGTGTCCCTCCCAAGGCTAGACGAGGGCAACCTCCCCGAGGACATGAACCTGATGGAGGACTACCTCCAGCTGGTCAACCACGAGTACCAGCGCTGGCAGGAGGACAAGGAGCAGGCGTGGGCCGCCCAGCCGCAGCGGCCGCCCCCCTTCTCCGTGTCGCAGCTGTCGCTCATCGAGATCCGCTGCGCCACGCCGCGCTGCACCTTCTACGTCTCCGTGGACACGCAGCCGCACTGCCACGAGTGCTTCGAGAAGAGGCAGGCCACCTCCGTCGGCGTTGCCGGGGCCCGGATGGAGGGCGTGGTGCAGACCAAGTGTGTGGGGGGAGGAGGCGCGGGGGACATTGAGGTCAGCTCCCGGGGAGCCCGAGGAGGAGGTGGCGGCGGCGGAGGAGGTGGCAGCCCGCCCTCCTCCTCGTCTACCTCCGCCCGGCCTACGCTGTCCAGCCCGCGCTCGGCCCCGCCCACCGCGCCCAGCCTCAGCCTGTACAGCGAGACGCACGCCATGAAGTGCAAAACGCCCGGCTGCCTCTTCACGCTCAGCGTGGAGCACGACGGCCTCTGCGAGCGCTGCTTCAACGCCAGACAGGCCCACGGCGGCAGCAACTCCGCCGGCGGGGACGTCGCCGGGGGGCCGGGCCCCAACGGCGGGGGCCCCATGCCGCCGGGACAGGCCGCCCCCCCCGGCTGGACCCAGTGGGGGGGCGGCGGCGAGGCGGAGGCAGAGCGCTGCAGCATGTGCCGCCAGGAGGCTTTCAGGATATTCAACGGCCTGTGCCAGCCCTGCGTCAGGCAGGCACCGGAGAGGGGCGAGCCACCGCAGCAGGGCGGCGGCGGCGGCGGCGGCAACCCCAGGGCGGACGCCGTATCCTCATCCTCCACGGCGTCTGCGTCGGCCTGGAGCCAGACCGCCAGGGAGCCGGAGCAGCCCTGCCTCGCCCTGACCGGCGGGCACGGCTCGGCCTGGCACACGCCGCTGGCACGGCTGTGCCGCAGGTCGGGCTGCCAGTTTTTCGGGACGCCGCAGAAGTTGGGCTACTGCACCATCTGCTACGAAGACTACAAGACAAACCACCGTGAGTTAGACGGGGGATCGCCGGGCATTAATCACATTGTTATTATGTGTGTGTGTACACTAAATGTCTCTTTGGTTTAAATGGGCTGCTGCTGTTCTAAGCTCTTCCCTGGTGTTCTATTACACCCCCATGCAGTTATAGGTGTTATGTCTTTTCTTTTTCTAAATAATTCTCTTCTTCTTCTTCTAAATATTCTTCTTCTTCATCTGCTCCAGAACTGACTCCTCCACCGGCCCCTGTCCAGAGCAGGCACGGCTCTGAGGCGGGCTTCCAGAACGCCATGCGCTGCAGGGGGTGTGGTGTCGTGGGGAAGTCCATGCCCGAGGGCTACTGTAACAAATGCTACGTCAAAGAGCAGAGCGTACGACTCAACCAGACGACACACCGCACCCAACATTCCCCGCCCCTGGTCATGGTAAGCGCCTGCTCTTGCATTCTTTATCTCGTCTCGTCGGCAGTGCTCTGGTCTAAGGTGCATTCCAATTGGGCAAACGTGTATTCTTTTAGCTTTTAAATTTGAAGGTTTTTTGTAAACGGTGAAATGCTTTAAACTGTAGGCTTAACAGTTAACAATGTGTGTTCGCAGAGAACTACCTCCTACCTGAACTAGTGTTTGTAAGCTTTCGCCGTGAACTCAAAGCAAACGGAAAATTGTTTGAAAATGTTTGACAATTTGAACGCATCTCTGGTCTCTGTCAGTTCTTAAGAGGTGAAGAATTTGTGTAACTCACTGTCCATGCGTCATAGCCTGGATAATCGCTAGCTAGCTAGGTGCTACCTGTGCTGTAGCATCAAGGGTTGCCAACTTTCTCACTACAAAATAAGGGACACCATGTCATGCCAAATTTTGGCATATGCACGGTGACATGGCGATATGGTGTTTTTATTCTTTAATAGGAAAGGTAACCAATATATTCTATTTAGCTTTATACTGTATCATTATCAGGGGTGGGTAGAGTAGCATGCTGAAAATATATACTCAAGTAGGCTAAAGTACAATTAGCCAACGCCCATAAAAAAACCTAATAAAAAGTACAATTTCAGAAATCTAGTAAATGTAAAAAAGTACCTTGTTCTTAACCCTTTTAAATGCAGTTGAATGTAGAAAAGCATGTTCAGTGACCCTTCATTAAGTCCCTCCCCCTGTCCAGTGGTAGGCCTGTCAATCTTTTAGAACAAGAAGCCACACTAGAACAGAGTATGGAGAGGCTCTAACCTCTCTGCCTGTGTCTGTCCGCCCCCTCTCTCCTCTGTGAATCAGCGGGATCGAGCAGCCAAGCCCCGGTCATCCCAGACCCAGTCCCAGACGCAGACGCAGACCCAGACCCAGACCCAGACCCAGTGCCGGCGGAGCAGCTGCAGCAACGTGTCGCCGGGCTGCACGGACCTGTGCCCGGAGTGCCACACGCGCGGCCAGGGACGCGACGGGGGCCGCAGGGCGCAGGCGCCCAAGGAGAAGTCCAAGCAGCGGTGCCGGACGCAGGGCTGCGACCACTACGCCAACCAGGAGAAACAGGGGTACTGCAATGAGTGCGACCACTTCAAACAGATCTACCGCGGCTGAACCACACACAGAGCCTCTGCCTCGTGCTGGCTACCCCGAGACTGCCCCCTGCTGGGCTCCCCAAGCCAGTCCACGCACCTCTCCTATGAAATAACCAATCTACCAACTAACTAGCTAGCTAGGGTTAAACTAGTAACCTGATGGCCTGAAAATCGAAGCGACCCCCCTCTCCCCCCGTTCCCCCAAATGTAGAATGTGAAACGAGTGTGTGAACGTGTGGATGGGTCGGGGATGGGGAGTCGTGCGTGAGTGCGTGCGTGCGAGTGTGTGTGTGTGTGTGTGTGTGCGCGTGTGTGTGTGTGTGTGTGTGTGGGTGCGTGTGTGTTTGCAGTAGACATGGCCTCCAAAATACCTCTTTGTGCAATTATCATAATCTGATCTGGCATGTACAGTTAAGCGGTGACAGGTCTGGGCACATGTGACTCTCATGTACAGTATGTATTTAACAGTACACCGCGGACCGTGCTGGACAAAATGATTGTATGTTGACGTTAACAAACAAAAAGCATCCGACATTGCTTTCTAGACCACAGCCAAGGAACTTGTACCCTCTTTCTGTCTGTCTGTCCTTCTGTCTGCCTATCTGTTTACCTGTTTGCCTGTCTGTCTAGCTTTTGCTCTGTAGAGTGAGGGGCTTAGCGACAATTGCCTAGCAAAACAACCAACAAACAAACAAAAAAAACGAAACTTACAAAAAATAAACCCATCCTATCCAAACCAAGCAGAGCCAAACATGACATGAAATCAACAAGCTTTAGTGAAGATCCTTTTTTTTTTTTTTATTATTATACCACCTATTACAACCATAGCAATCATATTTCACTGACGCACTAAAAAGATCAGTAAATCAACCAGAAGTTGTCACTTGAAATATGCCACACTCGTTCTGCAATACCTCACATTCGAAAACAGTAATTTCATGTACTAGTTCAAGATAGGGCTTGTGTTATCTTTGATGCAAGTTTCCCAGAGTGTATGGGTGTGTATATGTGCTGCGTACATACACATAAAGTATTCTGCATAGTACAGACTGCAAAACTAACACAAGACCAAGGCGTCTTGACATTTCTATATTGTTACATCAGTTAATAGATGTGGCAATGCTAATTGAGTGTGGCTGGTTTGAGAGTGACATTTTGAGAGAGAGAAATAATTTGATTGTGACATGTAGGCTTTGTTTCCCTTTAATTGCATTGTAAGCTAGCGTGTCCTGTCCTATACAAAACCATAAATTGGAAAGCAGCTGCATGTGAAGTCATAATTCAATCAATATCTGACAATATAATCCCTCATTGGCAACAAATGTATTTATTTGTTTTAAAAATACCCACGGGATCAAAGATTTCCAGAAGGCCCTATACAGTTGATTAACTCAAGAACAATAATGACAATGCTAAACCTAGTGTACTATTTATCATTGTATTTTTGTTAAATACAACAACTTCCATGATTCCAATATTAACATTTTAAATCAGTGTCAGTTATTCTGAATTGCTTCTTTATTAAGCACTACGTTGCATTTAGCATCCTGGGCTGACTAAAGTGAACAGAGGCTTTGAAGCAGGCGGACCAGCCAAGCCCCATAGCGATACATGTACAGAAACACAAGCCTCTAGCCGACACGGTGGCATTGCGCTCGGAATACGTTAAAAATGCTGTAGGAACAGAATCTGCTCTTCTTCTCCACCCTTCATCTTCCCTCCTTCCTATTATATTCTTTCCTCAGAACATAGTTGATGCCTTGGCAGTGTTTTCCTGTTTACTCTTGACCACTTTAGCACATAGATTTACTGTACATGCTCGCTCTCTCTCTCTCACCCACACACACACACACACACACACACACACGCACACGCACACGCACACACACACACATAATACTGTGCACATTAGTATAGAACCTGCTCAGACAGGGATTGCCAGCTTGGGTTGTGTGGAATCTCCATGGAACAATATCAGCTTGCCATCACACACCTACTTGTCTATAAGATTGTAAAGGCCCTATCCGATCCCAAGGTGACATGGCGGTGAACCGGTGGAGTGGATAAATGTGCCCAGGTGATTTCAGTTCAGACAGCTTTTGCCTATACACTGGCCGATCGATGTCTTTCTGAATGTGTTCTGTGCTGTTTACTAACAGCACAGTTTTGGGGCTGATCCGTGATCAATTTTGCCTTTTTAGTAGTGATTGAAATGTTTCGGACCCCAAGGGACCTCATGGGTGATCCTGGATCAACGAGCCCATCAATGAGCCTTTTGTTTTTTGTTTTTATGTTTTTTTTTTTTTTATGTTTTGTTTTGTGAATATGGATCTCGGTCCACATAGTAGGACCAGTTCCACCCTGTTGCCTCGTCACCAATACAAACGAATGCACACATACACATGCGTCTGGAATACGCAAGACTGACATTCCTACTTTATTTTCTGTTGAGCTACAAATTTTAATATATTTCATAAAAATGTTTTTTTTTTTAATTTTATTTATTTTTTTTAATTATTTTTACAAAAACACTTGTGCCATCATAGTTCAAACAGTTGTTTTTACCTCCTCAAAAATGCTTGTAACATTCTAGAAAATGATGTGCCACAGATAGACATCTTGCAACTATGATTTACAGTATGATATCATTATGTTCTGTAACTGGACATTCCTAATCAAACGCCTTCAAATAGATATAAGAATGAAGTAGAAATGCATAAATGCATTGATTGTGCTCATTGTGCCAAAACGGATGACCAATGCAGTCTTTCTCTTTCTATGCTACACGCAGATGTCTATCTGTGGCTCGACGTAGAAATGCATAAACGAAACAGGCTCTTGATCTGCCTTTATCTTTTTGTTCAAGTGTATGTAATGCTGTCAAGCAAATCCAAACACTGACGGCCTAAACATAGATCTCTGTGTGCTTTAATCACCTCTAGGTAAACCTTAATTAAAGCCTAATTAGTAGTCAGCTCATTAAGAACCGCCTTAACAAGGCCCGGGCTCTGGCTGGACTTGATCGGCATGGAACAAGAGTTGCACATGACTTGTCTAAGCTGCTGAGGCATTTAGGAGCGGTTCTCTGACCCACTCGGGACATCGCAGCTGTCGAGGGATCATCTGCATAAAAAGGCAGACCGTGTAACAAAAACATGCAAACGGTGTGGAAGTTTCTTTGTGTGACCTTTTGACAATAGGGTATTGTATGAAAAACGCCTTGTTTTATTTGTCGAGTATTTATTCATATCAAGATATCTGTACTGTGTGATTCGATAATATTTATATGTTGTTTATATGTTATGAATTATTTTTATTAAGAAATCTACACTTTGTCTTCTGTGGTTCTTGTGTCTGTGTTCGTTGCGTGGGCGGCTGAAAATGCAAGCGTGAGTGAAAAAGGGTTGCATGCGTCATGGGCTGTTTCAACATTGCACGTGCACTTATTACGTGCACTTAATGCAGCATATGAAGTACTTCATTGCTATCTGTTGTGCATGTTCAGTCGAGCGTGCACACACTCCACTGAACCAGTCTGACGAGCGCCAGCCTGATAACATCCACATAAGCCAAGTTCAACTTTCACCCTCAGCTTTCAGACAACTCTTGTCTTTTTGAGGTCAACTTCTATGACCTTTTGCTTTCAGTCATACGTGTTCCACTCAAGGATTGCAGCTGCAGAAGTGGAACAATGAGGTCTCTCCCTTTTCTCAGGGTTTTTCTCTGCTCTTTCTAACAATGTTCACAGCGCTGTGCTTGAAAAGTGAATGGGAACTGCTAATCTCCTACACACACACACACACACACACACATTATTTTTGGGGAGAGAGAAGCTGTAGGAGGCGACATTGAAGAGGTGTGGGCGGTTGATAATGTGTGTGTGTGTGTGGTAAGGCAGAGGTGACATTGACAGTGAGGCTGAGATGCATGGTTTGCGTGGGCACTCGTCAACCTACGTAGAACACCGCAGTAAGGTTACTGTGGTTTCCCGGAAATACCCCTATAACTCGGTGTTAAAAGCGTTTATTTGTCATGTGAAAACCTAATGCAGCACTATTCTCCAGTTGTAGGCCTAACATGTTCAAGGTATCTCTATAGGCGTATTTGTATAAGAAAGTATTTGGAAGTAAGAACGAGGGCACAGAAAACAAAGCTGTTCCCGGGAAAATACTTGATTAATTTTAGAGAAGATGCGAAGTAGTAAATCGACGACTACGACTACTTTAACTTAGATATCATAATAATACAAAGCTTCATTTTTTCAAAGAATGTCACTCATGTTATTAGTTGCTGATATCCACATTGTTTTCCTAATGATTAAGAAACTGGATATCAACTCCCTATCAAATATCAACATTTTAACCACAATAATGTTTGTGCAATGCACATAATCCAAAAGCCAATTTTAAAGAAACTTTGGCAAGCTTTTAAACTCTTGTTCTTGATCCAACCCAATAATGCACACACAATTAACACAGAAGCATGTTGCTTGAGATTCGCAATACATCTTCCTCCTAACTTGCTGGGCAGGAAACAAACCTATCTTCAACAGATCCTGCACTTAAGAATTAGAGTGGTGGGCAATCCTGGTCCTGGAGGGCCGCTGTCCTACATGTTTTATATATCTCCCTGCTCAAACACACCTGATTCAAATGAAGTTCAGGACAGCGGCCCTCCAAGACCGGGATTGCCCACCCCTGATAGACATATATGTTACCCCCTATTCCTGGGCTATTCAACTCCGGTTCTGGAGGGCCGCACCCTGCATGTTTTAGATCGCTCCCTGCTCCAACATGCCTGATTCAAGGTCGTTAAAAGCCTCATAAGACACATTCATTAGAATCAGGTGTGTTGGAGCAGGGAGAGATATAAAACGGGCAGGGGGCGGCCCTCCAGGACCAGAGTTGAATAGCCCTGCTGAGTCTGACCACCACCTCCCTACATCCACTCACCCTCATGGTTGCAACCTGAAATCTCTCAGATGAGGAATTCTCTACTTTTTGCTGATGATGCCTCCTCCACTCCAATTCCCCCTCTCCCCAACCGAACACACGCACGCACGCACTACATATCGCACGCATACATACACACACACGCACACACATACACACGCACGCACACACACACACACAGCAATCGTTAATACCACAAAGGGGTGTAAAAATACAGTCTTGCTTGCGTCATCAGACCGGATTTTATAATATTGTGTTGCATAATAGTGATAGGAAGAGATTGTACCAAACCGATTGAGTTCTAGTACAGGCAGAAAACAATGTGGGGAAGTTTATGTTACGTCATTAGGCTATAAAAAATATTTTTGAAATGTTCCTTACATAAATGAATATGTGTATTCCTACAAAACATTTGTAATAACTGTAAATGTACAGTTTATAAATCAGTAGTAATTACATTCACTTACTTTGGAATAGTAAAATAAAGAAAGTATAGCCGATTAGGCCTATAAAGTGATATTATTTACCAGTAGCTACCTAATATTTTATCTAGGAAGTTTTCACACCTTACGACAATGTGAAGTGATAATATTTTAGCTGCAGTATATAATTCACCACACGGTGGCAGAAGTCATGCCAGAGCCACAGAAGACAGAACTATAAAACAAAAGACTTCAAATCCCAAGAACACACGCAAGATGACACAAGTCTCGCGGCGAAGTCAAACTGAAGCTTGCGAGAACAGGGTGGTCTCGCGGGGCTAGCTGCTTAAGTTTACGGAAGTGGGCGACGATCGTTGACGTGTTCGCTCGTTTACCCTCTATAAATAAAGTTTATTTACCACCCTGTGAGAGGGCTGAGCCCCAGTCCTAGAAAAACTAACTGAATGTATCGTAAAACATAACAATATTATAAATCCAACATACCGTTAACTGGTGCAAGCGTTGTTTGTGTTATGCATAGCCGATGTTCATTGTCGTACAGTAACTCGAGGCAGCAACAGGTAACCAACCAATTCATAAATGAAACACTTTGACTCTGATGAAGACGAACAGCTGGGTACTTATCTTAAGAACCTGAGCGGTACGTTGAACCAATGCTTGGTTAATTCAACGACCACTTAAAAAATTTGAGAGTTAACCTCAGAATGTAACGGGCACAAATTAACCTAATTTCTCACATAATTTGATGATTTGCTAATAATGGTCTATTGCAGACTATATGCTGCTAGCCACGACCAGCTACTTGCATGATATATGATATGAACATTTTCTATGGTGATGAGTTCACGTCTATGTATCTATTTAGAGAGGGCCAACCGCAGCATACAGCAGCTAAGCAATGTCCTGTCGCAACAAAGTCCTGATGATGAGGAGATGGAGGGGGACAGCTGTCCTTCAAGCCCACTTGCCGGAGAGGAGCAAGCTTGCTTGGCCCAGAGCTCACATAGTGAAGCAGGTGATTGATCATCAGATGTTTCTTACCGTTCAAGTCATGGATCTTATTCCAGCTTGCTAGCTTCAGTAAGTGATTCATAGTTCAATGTCTTTATACTATATATATAATATATATAATATTCATGAATTTAAGATCAGGTTTAATCCAGGTAAACACATGAAATCAGGAAAAGGCCAAATGAATGGTGAATTCATTGACAGCCATTTAAGATATTTTAGATCTTATGGTACAAATGGTACAAAGATCTGTTTGATACAATGATACAAAGATCAGCCATTAGAAAGAAAAATCAATCCACCATCGATCTCGAATTTTGAGTGGAAATCAGCCGATTCCGATCTCCTGTCAATCGACCAGTGTATTGAATATTGAATAGAACAGCTGGGCTTTAGCATGCATGTTACAGTATACTGATAATGATCAGTATGTATGTTCTATGCCTGCCTGATGGGGGACCAGTCTACCAGCTTAAGAGCCTTCTACTAAAGCATCGCAGAGAGGCATCCCCTCCTCTCCCTTCCGCAGGGAAAAGCTCTCTGTTGAAGGTACACCGTTCTCCATTATAATATCACCCAGTCAATGTGTTTATCATCAGCCTTTAGTAGTAGTCAAGCACTTCTGCACTTCACGCCCTCAAGCTACAGTGTGCTGCTTTACCTTCTTTCAGACGGCTCCGGAGGAGAAAACCTCTGATATTCCAGTGCTTAAGGATTTGGCCCCGATCAATTACAACCAGTCGGAGTACATCCAACATCTGGAGGCTGAGGTTAAATTCGGCAAAGTATGTTTTTTAAAACATATATTTATGATTATTTATACTGTGTTATTTACAATTGCAGTATGATTGTGTGAACTAATCTGTGTGTGTGTGTCTCATCAGGAGGAACTCCAGGAGATGAAACAGCGGGTCAGATTGGTTGTAGTGGAGAATGAAAAGCTTCACTCTGAACTTGATTCAAGGGAATTAAAGGTATAGTAAACTAATACGCATTTGGTCAAATCCTCAAAATTACTCTTTGCGGTCTGCTACCTTACCGCTCTGTAAATAGGAACCCAAACAAAGTGGTGCAGACCGCACCAACACAATATCCTATACTTCTTAATGCGTTCCCAGTGTGGGGGGGTGGAATTCTGAGGAAGCACCCTATGACATTTAAGGGGAGAGGTGTTTTTGTTTTCATTTGAGTTTAAATTTAGTAAGAGTTCTCGAGAATGACTTACTATATAATACATGTACCTGTAAACAAAAGAGTATTGTTGACTTTGTGGTAGTGTGTGTGTTGTAATTGCATTTATATGTGATATAATAACATGTAACATTATGCATTACATATAATGTACTGTATGTGATAGTGTGAGTTTCTGTTATAAATTACATGGCTGTGTTCTTCAGGTACATGAAGACAACGGCCAAACCTTCTCTAAGTCGATTGACAGCATGCCAGAGAAGACAGAGAAACACAAATGGGGAAATGAACTAGTAGGAAAAACCATTATCACCTTGTTCTCACAACAGACAATAGTATCTTTACCTTAAAGGGGAATTCCACTGTTTTTTCATTGTCCTGATTTGCGTACAGTATCTGGTATAGCACTACTTGAATTTTCTATTTTATGGCTACACTGTGTTTGAAAGAAAATGAAGCCTTGAGAAAAGGGCAATTTCAGAATCCTAATCCTGCTTGATTATTATTTGTTTTTTCCTTTTGACCCCTTTAACTCATAGTGTGGTTTCACCAGGAATGTCCCACATTGACGTTGCTATGAGGCAGTTTTGCAATAGATTTCCACTGCCAACAGACAAATAAAAATTGACATTGGCCTCATGTATACAGTTGTTTACTTTTAATTAGTTTGCTGTGTGTGTATATGTTTCCCAGGAGCAGTTGAAGATGCTCTACCAAGCCCAGAATGAAACATTGGAGGATCAGGTCAAATCCCTCCGGTCAGTAACCTGGATTTCTTTCAAATTTTTACTCAAACAAGAACAACAGTGTTCCCTACTGTATTGGAATTATATTGGCATTTTGTAGATACATTTAGCTACATTACATCTAGTTGTACGTTAGATACTGTAACGTTATACAGTACATTGTTTGGTTCAAAGTGCTTCCACAGTTCATTAATAGTAATTTAAACAACCAGTAGATGGCGGTAACAAAACATAATTTGAGTTAGGACTGCTTGCGATTTTGTCTAATATGAAAATAATTGAATTCGTGCACATTGCAACTAGTCTCAGCCTCTTCCGTCTATTAACACTACGTCACAGAAGCAACCCTGTGCTGAACTTCTGACACACCCTTGTAAGCTCAACAAGGAACTCTCAAACTTTCGGGAAGTAATACTGTTGGTTTCCATTGGCTGTTAGCATTGTCACTCACAAGTTGTGTATCTGTAATTTCCGGTGCGACCCCTATTTACTCATTTATAATTAAACATTTATTTTAGTAACCGTAGGCTACTAATAAACCAGTGTCCTGTTGTTAAGTTTTTCAACAAAATCCTCAGTGTAAGTTTAACGTCCGACTTGGTCATTGAGTTAGGTAGTTGGTCGTCGTGCATGTCAATCAAAATGCCTCGTTTGTCAAGTAGGTGGGTACTGACGCAGTTAGCCAGCGTTGTGTCCCAGATTTGACGTATGTAAAGGCTTGCTCTGGGAGACTACACTTTAACTAACTTTGAGTGCAACACCCTGCCATAGGAATAACCCACAGAAGCAAAGCATATTGATAGCGTCCAGTCCAATGTTAACCACCCGCTCTTCTTTCAGGACGGAGTTGGCGGTCAGTCAGAAGGAGTGCGAGGAGGTGAAAGGTCGCCTGGCGCATCGGGAGGTGCAGGCGGCCAGGGCAGGGCGGGCGCAGGGAGCCCCTCAGGTGGGGGGCTTGTGTCTGGGGTGTGGCCAGCATGAGGCGGTGCTGGCCGGGACACACACCAACCTGCACATCCAGGCTGTGGAAAGGCTTACCAAGTCAGTGTGGGACGCACGTACGCACACACACTCACACACACACACACACACACACTTAAACACACACAACCTGCACATCCAGGCTGTGGACAGGCTGACCACACACACTCATACTTGCATGTACACACACGCACACACATGCACACACTCGCACGTACACAGACACACTCAAACACACAGTCACACTAGGGCTGCATATTGCCAGAAATCTGGCGATTTGATACGTATCACGATACAGGGCAGAGGCGCGGGAAGGTGGGTGCTGAGGGCGCTGCAGCACCCCCAACTTTTGACTGGCTGGAGCTGTAGTGCAAAGT
>JAODUE010000007.1:1137518-1149324 GCA_027564755.1 Amblyopsis hoosieri
CCCCCCCCCCCCCCCCCCCCCCCCCCCCCCCCCCCCCCCCCCCCCGCCCCCCCCCCCCCCCCCAGCGAGAGCGCGAGCGCGAGAGCGAGCCAGAGGTAGCGGGGCGAGAGAGAGAGAGAGAGAGAGGGTGGAGATGGGGAGATAGAGGGGGGAGGGAGAGAGAGATGGAGAGGGGGGGAGATGGGGAGAAGGAGGCAGGGGGGGAGGGGGAGAGGCAGGGGGGAGAGGGGGAGAGGCAGGGGGGGAGAGAGAGAGGGAGAGGGGGAGAGATAGGGGGGGAGGGGGGAGAGATAGAGAAGGGGGGAGAGGGGAAGCGAGGGGGGGAGATGGGGAGAGAGATGGGGAGAGGGGGAGAGAGGGGGGGAGAGAGAAGGGGAGAGATGGAGATGGATTGGAGCGGGTATCGGGGGGAGACGTTGGGGGGGGACGTCGGAGGGGAGCAGGGATCGGGAACGGCGGGCGGCAACAGCAGAGAAAGAGGAGGAGCAAGACAGTAGGTTTGAGGAGGGCCAAAGAGGGATGTGGAGGGAGAGTGAGGGTGAAACTGACGTTGTATAACTTGCCGTTTGATGCAGCCTATGAGGAGGAAGATGTGGAGGTTGTTATGATGATGATGATGATGGTGGGATGGCAGGCGAGAATAGAAGTGAGCAGAAACCAGCAAGATTAAAGGGACAAGCAGGTTGTATGTAGTCTTGCAGAGCCAGCCTTTACTACATAAAGTCTGGGACACAGCGCATGCTAGCTGTGTCAAGATCCGCCTACTTGACAGGAGAGGTCCTGCATGTTGATTGACATGCACCACGACCAACCACTCAATGACCAAATCGCACATACAGTAAACTTACACTGAGGAGTGATGGGTGGTTTTCAGGTCTGTTAGATAGACTGCGGTTAATGCTTAAAATAACTGAAATTAGTGACTAAAGCACTGCACAAGCGTCGCACCGGAATTACAGACTTAATTCTGATTTAATGTTAACAACCAATGAAAATCGACCTCCTCACTTCCCGAACGATGTGACGTAGTTCTAAATGGACGGAAGAGACTGAAGGCCTTGGCATACTACCAAATGAGTGGCCTCGCGCAACATAACAATATTTTTTTCAATAACGGTAATAGGATTTTTAAACACATTTATGATATTTTTATATACATTGCACAGAAATTGCCACTGATTGACATTCCTACGGAGCCCCATGGGGAGAAAAAAAAAAGTCAGGGAATTTTTTATATAAGAAAAGTAAAATATTGAGATGAAACCTTTTTTTTTTCACAGTAAAAATAAAAATAAACTATAAGAACAAAATATTTGTGATTAAGGGATTTTTTTTTTCCAAAGTAAAAAACAAAACAAAATAACTTAATAAAACTTAAAAAATCATTTTTTTACATTGTCAAAAATATAATGGCGAAGGATTAGGCGAACAATTTAACCCGGTTACGGTTCTTGATTAACTTACTTAAGACTACCATTATGTAAGCTATGTTTTGATCAATAACAGATTCAATATCTAACACTACTGTAGTCACATAGTCTGTTTTTACTTACTGAAACAGGTCCATCCCGCAACGTCAGCTAGCTCGAGCAGCTAGTGTGATTAAAAAAAAAAAAAAGTCTCCTAGTGCAGGAGAAAAATTAGATTTCTTACTGTTTTTTTTTTCACCTGTTTTATGTTTTATTTTTTTTTACTTTAAAAAAAAAAAATCCCTTAATCACAAATATTTTTTTCTTATAGTTTCATCTCAATATTTTATTTTCTTATTGGTTTTTTATATATATATATATTTTAAAAAATTCCCAGACTTTTTTTTTTTCATACATTCCATTGTTTTTATGTGACGAACAATTTTATTAACTCTCTCACCTAACAGAACGTCTGCTTCTCTTCTCTATCACAGTCAGGTTGATTGGCTTTTTTCTTATTCACTCAGACACACCAGAACCGTTACTGACACCTCCTGGCGGACGTAAATATAGCCTTCATAAAAGTAAAGTGAAGAAAGAAAGTAACAAAGTTGAGTTTTATGTTAATTTAACATTGATTTCACATTTCTTGCTTTTATGAAGCCTACATGCAAATAAAAGGTTAACATAAATGTATTTTTTATATCTAAAAATATTTAGGGCTGGCTGGGCAAGTTAACGCTTTTATTATCGCGTTAACGCATTAATTAATTAACGCCATTTTATCTCGCATTAACGCAGTCTAAATAAAATCTATATTTTGAATGTACGCATTGCTCACTGGTTCTGAATACCCTGAATACAGACAGACCATGCATGGGTCACAGGAGGGGTTGGATATTGCGCTCAATGAACTAGAACAGAGACGAACTGGCGAGGACTCTTACATGGATATATTAATTTTAAGTCTCTACCAGATGACGAAGATGGTAGAACTAAAGTTATTTGTAATCACTGCAGTTGAATTTTCTTATCACCGGAGTAGCCTACTTCTCATCTGAGGCTTAACTTAAATGCAATACACACTGTTGATGCTAGCAAAGCACCCACCCAAAGAAATATAGGAGAAACAGTATTCGAATTACCTGTTATAAAGTCCTTTGCCATGACATTCACGTTCGTAGTTCCACTCGAATCAATACTATAATAAAAGCCACACTATTTTTGTGCCTTGTTTAATGAAGACTATTGTCTAACAAAAACATTTATTTGTTACATTTTTGATAAGCAAACATAATATTTGGAATTCGTTTTATAAAAGCCTAATGTAAAGTCTATGTAACAGCACCATTGAACTGTGACTATAGCATATAAATTAGGATGCATTTGTTCATTTATGACCTTCCCCTATGCAGAAAGGGCACAAATTAGTGCATAACATTTGGCCAAAATGCAGGAAATTAAGTGTTTGACTCTCAAAGTGGGGAGGACCCCCATTAACCTGACATGCCAGAAGAATTGTTGTCACATATCCACAGCAAAATTAAGTAATGAAGCTAATAAATGTGTGGCAGTGGCATATAGCTTTGGTTTTATATTTGATTTGATGACATTAATATTTATGTTGAGATTTATAAGAAATATTTTAACTGCTACTGTGTAAAAGGAATACTGCTGTTAAATAGCACCTTATTTGTCTGCAAACCAAATGTTAATTGCACTTTTGTTTATATAGCAGTACTTTTACAATAAAAGTGCACAATACACTGTGTTTGAAGTATTGAATTTTGCACGAAACAACTCTGTTAATCGTGAATAAAAATTGTAATCGTTGCCCAGCACAAAACATGTTATATGGTTTTATAGCAGGATGTTTCATTGATGTCCAGCCCTAATGTTTAAAGGTGTGTGTGTGTGTGTGTGTGTGTGTGTGTGTGTGTGTGTGTGTGTGTGTGTGTGTCTGTGTCTGTGTGTGTCTGTGTGTGTGCGTGTGTGTGTGCGTGCGCTTGCATGCACGTGTATGTCCGTGCACTTTTGTATGTGTCTGCCAGCTGTGCCCACCTCCAGGTTGGCACCGGATGGGAGGGGTGAGGGGCGTTTGAAACGGCATCAGGCACCTCTCGGGTGTGAAGTGAATTCCAACACGGGTGGATTACACTCTCAGCGGGGTGCCTTTCTCATCCTTTAAAGTTCTGTTTCAGATGCTCTCCCCTCCTCCCGCCTCTTCTTCATAGACTAAAGTCTTGCTGCTTTCTCTCATTTCTTTCTCTTCATTCCACGTGTGCCTGTTTGCGACGGTAAAGTGTTTATACTTACACTTTACACTGTTTATACACACTTTATACAGCTGCCGCTAGAATAATGAGATTTCACTATCGGTCGCAGTTTAGACGCGTTGCAAAACATGCATGGCAGGTGCGCGTGTGCGTGTGTAGAACTATTATAAAGTTCTGCATAGTTTATTACTATAGTTTACTATAGTTTATTATTACTTCTAATATATAAAATACAGCATTATGTGCACAACAAAAACTGCCATATGTACATGGCTATCTACAGTTCATAGTAAATATTAATATATTTATATGAATATAATTAATTATTTGGAAATGGCCAATGGGGGGAAAAAGAAGAAGAAGAAACTTATTCAAACCTATGCTCATAAAATGTTTTTAATTTTTTCTTTATTATTGTAACTTTTTTTTATATAGTTTACCTCCTGAAAATGATTTGACAGCCCCTGCCCCTGCACATATGTTTCCCACATTTATTTCTGTATTGTACAGATTTGACACTGACGTTGAAGATGGGGTCAGTATGGGAGCATATTGTACATTTGCCGAGTGTTTATTTAAAAAAGAAGAAAAAAGAAAAAGCCACAGATGTCTCTTCGTGCGATAAGACCATCAGTCGTCTGTGCCAATTAGGACTTTTAAACTTTTCTCACATTAATTTGTGAGCGTACGCCTGTTGACAGCAGCCACTCGGCAGCTCATTACATCATTCTGCTACTCCAGAATGTGTGTGTGTATGTTTGTAAATGGGTACGTATGTACATATGTGTGTTAGCGTGCATGTGTCCAGGGAGCCACAGTCAGGTCTTCTGTGTATTTCAAGCCAGGATTTGTCCAGGCTCCTTGTGTGCGTAGGACGACTGGGGCATATTTAATATATTCTTTCTGGTAAATTAACAGTTGCAGTTTGCTGTTCCACATGCCTGGTTGTTTCGCTATTTGACCTTGGTGGTGCTGGCCGGGGGTGGGGGTGAGAGGGTTGGGTTTGTAGCGCTCCTTGAAGAAGAAAAGCGGCTTGGGCCACCCGCTGTAAACAAAGTTGACTTGCCGACAGATGGATTGAATGACAGAGAGGCACGTCGAGCCAGGATTTGGCCTGAGAGAAAGGGGGAGGGAGGGAGGGAGAGAGGGAGAGGATATAGAAGCTGAGTGAGGGATGGAGAGTAGAGGAGCTCTGGCCAACAGGAGAGGAGGTGTGAACAGGTGTGGGGCCGCTGAAGGAAGATTCAGCAGATGGAGAGAGACACAGCCAGTTTAGTTAAAGGGAAAAAAGGGTTGGGAGAGGAGGGGGAGAGGAGAGGGGGGAGGGGGGGCACCAGCATCTCTGGATGAAAGGATAAATGTCTGTTAGAGACAGACAGCACGTTGTTTTAATGCAGAGGTTATCCAAACACCCTAAACGGCATTGAAAAACCTAATGCGTGTTTTTATAAATAACTAAAACTAATATAAAATAAGTGAATTCACTAATAATAATAGTTCATTAAATGACTTCAAAACTCACCTTGCGACAGCACGGTGAGAATTTCACCCAATCTGTACCGATTTCTGAAAGGTGACCACAATGTTTGAAGAGATGGTAATTTAAGTTAATATTAATTCATTCATTCTAAGAGGAGCTTACTCAGCAGTGACCGTATCTTAATTTTGTGTCTGCATTTTATGGTTGTAACTCAGGTTACAATCTTGTTTGCAATTAGTTGATTTAGTTTTCAACCAAAGTGACTTAAAGTTAAGTGCAATTACAGTATAAGAACAATTTGAAGGCATTGGCAGGTTTCCTGCTGAAGTATGTTTACAACTACTGTAGGCTGGACTCATTACATATTAATGTATGCGGGACATGCTTGCGGTCAGATCATATTTACTAATAAATAATGGTGACAAGAAAATGTAATAATCCCATTCATCTAAGCAATCTCAGCACTGATCTCAATGACAATATTAGCTATATTTTATAATGTCAGAATGTAATTTGCATTAGTTTAAAGATTTGTAAATGTCTCCTTGTATGAGTTTGTAAATGAATAAAAGACAAACTCTGCCATGAGATTACATGTATTAGAAGAGAAACGCCTAAAAGAAATACGCTGGTATTTTTGTCTGGCTACAAACTCTTAATTGTGAGAAACAAAGAGGTTTCTGTCTATTTGTGTTGGTGTGCAGGCTACATTTTGTCCTACAGACTGGGTTCACAAGCTGTTCACTTGTATGGGAATTTCACACCTGTTATTTTACAATAGAGGCAGAATAAGTATACCAAAATACAGTAGTTTTGAGGTGTTTGCCTTTCTTTTATTTTGTTTTTGTTTTAATTATTTAAATGTCTCTAGCCTTAGGGCTTGAGTTTGAAGGGGAAAAATACAAAGTTACACTAAAAATATATCTAATTTTAAACATCTAGAAGCTGCAACAATGTCTTCCAATTGACAAATAATTTACTGCACGGAAAGTTTTCTAAAATCTAGTTTTCCTCTGTGTGTGTGTGTGTGTGTGTGTGTTCTGATATACAGTACGTTCTGTAAAACTAGTGTTCTGTAAGGGAGTGTTTTATTGGGGTGGGGGGACTTTATGAATTCCCCCTTCTCTCACCCAAACAGCGGTCGGTGGCGTCTGGCATGGCAGAACGTCTCCAAGTCCTCCGTCTGACTCCAATTTGTGCCCGTTCTCCGATAAACCGCGGCATTTGGTGGTTCCTGGCGCGGGGTCTCGGCTGCACCGCGGGGTGCTGCAAACTCTGCGCTTGGTCGGGCCCTGGCACCCCACATCTAATGGGCAACAGCTTGAATAGTGCCCACTTAGGCAGGCGGAGCGAACTGGAGCCCCCTCGCCGAGCGTCGACCGCCTGCCAGCCAGCCAGCCAGCCAGTTAGGCAGCCACCACCACCTCCTCTTTACCCAGCAGCCCCTGTACCTGGCCACAGCCCCAGAGCCATTCCAGCCCACCTCCAGGGCTCGTGGCCCACGCAGCTCCAGCCATACTTACCAAGCTGCCCCACAATGCACCAGGCCAGGCATACACAAGCAGGCCCAGTTAGTAGCTAACGGAACAATCAGCCTATTGCCTTCCAGGCCTGCAACCAATTAAGCCTGCGATATACTTGCTTTTAAATACGCATACGCCTACGCAAAGTGGCTACCACACGTATCGGGCGCGTGTCCTGTGTTCCTTTGGAGAGTAGTCTGCGCGCTACGTGTACACATGATGCAATACAGCTCATGAATGTAGGGGCAGTATATCAGGATCGGACAGACAGATCAACAGCAGTATCTGAACAAGGAAAATCAACGGCGGGAAGTTTCAAAGAGAAGTTAGTAGAGCTAGTCCGTAATTACATCAATATGTCCCCGTGCCGCTCCACATTTTTACACGTTGGTTGTTGTTGTTTTGGAAATTCAGAGGTAGTCAAGGAAAATATTCCGGTTTCGGCCATGAGGGCAGATTGCTGTCTCGGGAGAATAACCCAGCTCAAACTCCGCAGATTCTGTCATCCTCTTTAGGTCTCATCCAGAACTCTTAAAGTGTATTTAATTTAATTGTTAGTATTTTTATAAAATTTTTACATTTTTTGCTGTAAACTAGGTAATCTGGTTGATTTGGTGTTTAATATTGACAAAATCCACCGTTTAAAAAAATCTGCATTGTATGGGCTGAAAACAGATCTTATAGCTGTTAAAAATCACCCCAGGACCTGGCTGGTTTTCAACGGTACGCTCGGTACATTCATACGTCATCAAATTAAAACGTTAATGTTAACGGGGGTCCCCCTCTCAGCCCCTCCGCTCCCCACACGCTCACACTGTTTATAAGCATTTTTCAAAGTAGTAGTGGGTTGTCTCCGGCTCAGAGCTGGGGAGCAGTTACACTTTAAGGCCCGGCGTGCTGTACTTCAAATGAACAGGGGTCAGTAGTACTGACTGTGACGTTCGTTTGTAAAGGCAGGGTTAGATATTTTAACACCTAACTAACTTAGAGCTCAAATTAAAACAATATCCCTCCGCGGCACCGCCTCACACATTGAAAACGCTTTGTAAAGCAAAGGGAGGTACTACGGCTTTGCTGTTGTGAGCGGTGTTCACCACTTTGTTTATGTTGCTTTTTACGGAGGCAGGGCTGTGTAGAAGCACCTGATTATATTTCCAGCGTACACAGAGAATAGTAAGCTAGCGAAATGCGAGGAGATATTTTAGTGAATGTGACTAAACGTGTATTAGCTTACAATTAGCTCGCAATAACTGACTACGCCTTTTTAATGATTAGGATGCAACGTAACATTTGTTGAAGTCAAACCTAACAAAGAAGGAACTGCATATATAATCGGTGGAGGAAGAACATGATTCACTTCTCTCTGGGAGATATGTGAAGCCAGATGTGGAGGTCCCACAGCATTCAGACACCTGCTGGTTTGCACACACGCCGTGCGAGATTACTCCACAAACATCTCTACAGTCTCTTAACTTATTTACTCATTATAACATAATCGTAGGAAGCGGTTTAGCATCCCTTCCAAAAAGAACATTGGGTTATATTTGAACGGGGACACAAGTCGTGGTTTTAGCCTTTAGTTTAGGGCCGAGTCCATCTCTCCTCTCTGGTTCCACTCCTCTCTTCTGAAAGTATTGCTGGGCTGCCTGAGTGTGGACAAACAAACAAAGGCAAGTGCCTTTCTCTTTCCTGTTTAGCAACTTTTCTCACACTTCCTCCCGCCTCCATCTTCCTCTTCCTCACCATTACTTCTTGCACCGACTGCTGGAACTTTGTGATTGGCTGTCGGATGCTAATTGGTGGGTAAACAGGTCTGGTGTGATTTTCATTTATTTATTTATTTATTCTTTTTTTTTCTTCCTCCCTCTTCCTCTCCAACCACACACACACACACACACACACACACACACACACACACACACACACACACACACACAGGCGCACACACAGGCGCACACACACACACACACACACACACAGGCAGCCCCCCTGGAACCTCTCACAGGACCAAATGGCTGGCATCGCCCGCCCGTCATATCCCGCTGAGTCCTGGTGTGTTCTTTGGTGGCTCAGGCTGCTGTTCAAACTCAGCGGGGGTTTAGACACGCACACTCGCGCTCTCTCTCTCTCTCTCTCTCTCTCTCTCTCCTGGTGTCCCCTGTACACCCGCCACCCGCTTTCACACCCCAGACAGCAGGACAGCAGGAGAACACGCACACCCGCACGCACACACACACTCACACACACACGCAGGAAGAGACAGACGCGGTCACTTTAGAGATGCGGGCCAAGCACTGCAGGGGAGAAAAGTTTTCACTTAAACTGGAGAATTCTCTCTTCATTAGCGCCTTTGGACTTCAGGAAGAGTTATGCTTGTTTGTTATTCTCCTCTCCCCCCCACCCCCCCGCCTCCCCGCCACCCTTCAATCTTTGTAGTCATTCCTTCTGTTGTACGACTAGGTTTGGATTCGGTTGAGTCGGACCAAGTTTGATTCAGATAAGGGCAAAAAAAGAAAAGCGCTATGTCAATGGATAGTCTGTGTGTGTGTGTGTGTGTGTGTGTGTGTGTGTGTGTGTGTGTGTGTGTGTGTGTGTGTGTGTGTGGGGAAGGGGGGGGGGGTTGTTTACATCTGCTCAAGTGTGAAAATGACGGCCGTGTGGGGGATAGTTTTGAGTGGTTATCCTCTAAACTGCATTTGCTATAGTACCATGCTTAATGTACAGAAACGGCTTCCATGTTGTAACGGATGACGCCCGTACAGTGAATGTCTTCCTGAAGGGCTAGACTGACTTCGTGGTGTCTTCCACTGTAGGAGAAATTAAATAAATAAAATGTCTTCGTTTTGTAAAGGACAATTTAGGCTGTGTGTGTGTGTGTGTGGTGGACAGCTGTACATTCCCTCGGGGCGGGGGGGAAAGGCTTGAACCCTTCCACTCCTCCAGCCTCCTCTGTCATCATCTTCTCCTCTCTTTCTCCCTCCCCTGCTCACAGCCGCCCCTCCTGTTTGTCCTCCATCGCTCGTCTTCTTCCATCTTCATCTTCCTCCATCTTCCAACCCTTCACAATCACCCCCAGTTACCGTAACCAAAGGGGCCTGACTTTGTCTGTTACATCTACAGTACTGCCACAGTACCGTACATTGTACCCTTACCACAAAACCAGTTATGAATCAACCCACTATCTTGCGCATTAAATACGGCCTACTTCTAAATGAGCTCGTCAATGAACCCCCTTTAGTTGTCAAACAAAGTAAACAGATACGCATACAGGTACAAAAATGTAACCACTGATTAGCACACCTAGTGAAAGGTACAGTTACTAGGTGTGCTAAGCGCTGAAAAAATAGTCCCCCATCCTTCACTATCACCCCTAACCCCCCCATGTCTTCACTATCAACCCTAACTCCCCAATTTCTTCACTCTCACCCCTAACCCCCTCCCCCACACTCCCCAAAGCAACCATACCTCCCCCTTCCAAAAGCAAACCTCACCTTACCGTTTCACCTTTGACCTCTGTTCTCTCCCCAGGCAGGAGAAGGAGAGCGTGGAGTGGGCGCACAGCGATGGCGTCGAGGCGCTGGCCGCAGCGGCGCACGACAGGGAGTGCGAGCTTGCTCTGCGTCTGGAGCACACCGAGGCACAGCACCAGCAGAGAGGTGGGTGCTATAGCTGCTAGCTAGCTACGATAGCCAAGACAGGGGCCCTGTGGAGCTGCCCTCTGGAGCTGCAAGTGCAATAACCTCTGGCTAGCTACAATAGCTGCTAGCTAGGCTATGATATCTGAGACAGTGGCCCTGTGGAGCTGCTAATGGTAGCCACTGGCTAGCTAAGTACAATAGCAGTTAGCTGGGTACGATAGCCGCTTGCAAGCTATGATAGCTGAGAGAGTGGCCCCGTGGAGCTGCTAGTTCTATAGCCTTTGGCTAACTTGCTACGATAGCCGCTAGCAAGCTACATTTCCCCAGTGGCCCTGTGGAGCTGGTAGTCCTAGATAGCTATGACAGCAGCTAGCTAGCTATGATAGCTGAGACAGTGGCTATGTAGAGCTGCAAGTGCTAGCTGCTAGCACTGGTCTTGGTAATAACAACAGTGTTTGTGAGGGGCATTATCCAGAACCCTGAATTGGTTTAGATACTCCATTTCCTAGGATTGTTTGCGCTACATTGGTAGGTGTTATTGTCAGATGCACTTATGGTTTATTTGTGATTTCTGATCTAGCAAATGTTGACTTTTGTTATAGTGTTTTGCTTGGTGTTATAGTGGTGAATTATTAAGGTCAGCTGTCATAACTTTGCCAAAGTTACTTATGTTCTGGCTTTGGAATTTCCCCAGAAAACCTTGTTGGCACAATCACTATATCTCGCTCCTCTCCACCTCACCTGGGCCTGCTGTTCCCGCGTTCCAAAAACAAGCACACGCCAGCGGTGGCTCCGCTAGCAAACCAGGAGCGGCGGGTGTTCCGGTTGAAGGATAAGACGGCGTCGTCGTCGAGTCTCATAGAACGCACGCTTGTCAGTTAACCTTTACGGGAGGGCGAACACAGTTGGGGAGGACGGGAGAAGGAGATGAGAGGAGACGTGAGGAAAGAGCAGAGGAAAGGGAAGAGGCGGAACGCAGGCCAGAACAGCAAGACAGCAAAAATAAACACCAACAAAGTGAGTCAACAATACACTGTAGATACAGGCGCTAAACCAGAGCAGAGCGCAGTAGCAGGCTTGACACACCGGAGCACAATGCCTGACATCGCGGGCAGGGCCCCACAACAGGCCCTCAATTCAAGCTGAAGTAAATGGAAGTGGACTTGAGAACAAACTCCTCGCACTGTGTAACAGCACTCTGCAGCCCAGAGGAACAGGGCAGAGAGACCTCTCTCTCTCTCTCTCTCTCTCTCTCTCTCTCTCTCTCTCTCTCTCTCTCTTTTTTTTTTCTCTTTTGCTTTCAAACTCTCTCTCTCTCTCTCTCTCTCTGTGTCTGCGCGTGTGTGTGTGCACGGGCGCGCGTGTGCACACAGAGCTGCTGCTGTTACCACATCTGCTGCACCATCTGGAGTCCCCCCTCGCCACCCCGCCCCGGGGGGGGGGGGGGGGGCGGGGGGTGGGGGGGGGGGGGGGGGGGGGG
>JAODUE010000007.1:1149424-1162221 GCA_027564755.1 Amblyopsis hoosieri
AGCCTGGGTCTAGTGTTACTGTAGCCTGGGTCTAATGTTACTGTAGCCTGGGTCTAGTGTTACTGTAGCCTGGGTCTCATGTTACTGTAGCCTGGGTCTCATGCTACGATAGGCCTAAGTCTCTTCCCACCAATCCCATAGACCACTATGCCCTCCTCGGGTCATGGTCTTACTCAGCTATCCGCATGTCTCTCCATCAGCCCTCTCCATCTAATTGTCTTTTCTCTGGGCAGCAGGCATTAGCAAGCCAGCAGTGTGTTTGTGTGTGTGTGTGTGTGTGTGTTGTGGAGGGCAGTGCCCGACCGTTAAGCCGCATTAAGTCCTAATTAATGAGCGTGCAAGTCTATGGAGGCCAGTTATTGGATTTGCTGCTTTAGCCGCTGGAAGAACCACCTTAATCTCGCACACACACGCACACACTTGTGTCTCAGGGTGTTTGTGAGAGATGGGGGGGGGGGGGGGGCTGGATTATAGCAGGAGACGTTGTGTTAGAGGCCCAGAGGTGTCTTGTCTTGGCCGGACAGGAGCTGCCGTACCCTGGGTGTGTGTTCTGCACGGCAGGTAGGTTCACGGGCATTGACTTGCCTTGTTACAGTATATAGACCTGCTCTCAGCCTCCGACTGTTCCAACCAACGGCGTACTGAAAAGCCTGGCTCATGTAGCTGACTGGCTGCCTGTTCCATTGGAACCACGCATCATCTCTGCAGCAATACAAATGGACAAATATCACAGTAGACATTTGAATGTGTAGTCGATTGGTCTCCCGGTTTATAGTTATTTTTTTAAATCGGCGCGTTTCTTCCAACTGATTTTTGCGTTCGTTTATGCGGATTTTGTTTTTCACGACTGCAGGTCGATGTGGAACAGACCGTCTTGGCCGTGTGACTCAGGCCAGCCATGTCATTGTGATGGCTAATACGTTTGTTTGTTGTTTTTAGCACTCAGTAATGCTTCATGGAACATTTGCCGGTTTGTAGCGGCATCGGTGACCATCGGTTCGTTCGTTCACCGTGCGTGTGTCAGTTGTGTATGCGTGCGCAGTGACGCCCTCTCTCCCCAGCGGGGCGCTGTGAGCGTGACGTGTCAACACCCTGCTGTGACCGGCTGTGCTGGTGTTGTGATGAGGTGGTGTAGGAGGAGATGGAGGGCGGGCGGGGGGGGGGGAAGAGGGGGAGAGAGCGATGGAGGGAGAGGAGGCTATGCTCTGGCGTGTTCTGCTTCGGCCCAGCAAGGACAGCTTGGCAGCAGGCAGACACTGCCAAGTGAGGGGGCGGCTCCGTCCGCGGCCTCCTGAGCAGCAGTATCGCCACCTCCTCCTCCTCCTCCTGCCCCCCTCCCCCCCCCCTCTCTTGCTGCCCGGGCAAGCTGTCTGGGCAGCGAGATGGCGAGGCCCTAAAGGAGGAAGGGAGAGGTTCCGGTTGAGGGAGTGCCCGTTCAGAAATGAACGCTGGGAAACGTCACGGGGCCGCGGGAGGGATACGGGGTCCGCTGGAGGAGAGAGAGAGAGAGAGAGAGAGAGAGAGAGAGCGAACACTGAGCATTCTGGGTAAAGTCTGCCATGTGGACGGGCATCCAGGGCACACATGGGTGGCGGTGGCAACACTCACGGTATGCATGCCCCCCCCCGGCCTTGCCCTTGCCCTTGCCCTTGCCAACAAGACCAGCAGTGCTGGGGCTTCAGTCTCCCAGCCTCCAGCCACATCTCACTGCATCCGCCTCACTCTTGCACCCTGAGCCCCCTATCACCCCCCCTTCCGCACACACACACACACATCTTTTTAGACTAGTTTTTCATTGGCACTCTCATGTGCTGTCTTTATTGTATTTTGTATACTTTTCTAAGTGTGCAGTTGATTATTGTTAATTGTATTCATTACCTAGTGACCCCTCGTCTGTGAAAGGTGCTATAGCATTGAATTGACTTACTTGAGCACAAACACACACACACACACACTGTATCCTCTCACCACTGATTGTGTCATCAACATGTTGACGTACCAGTAAACATGTTTTATTCTTGTTCAAAAACACACCCAGGAAAGTTTGCAAGTGCTAATGTTCATTCCAGCCATGGATGGATAGAATGGAGAGAACACTGACTGGACCAGGTGGGAGGTGGAGGGGGGAAAAGATGGGGTGAGATGAAATAATGAGCTGCTGGTGGAGAACGTCTGACACACCAACTCACCAACTCCCACCAGCTCCCCCTCAAACACACTCCGTGTGTGTGTGTGTGTGTGTGTGTGTGTGTGTGTGTGTGTGTGTGTGTGTCCATTCCAAACCAACCCTGCAATCTATCTATAGAAACAAAAACATCACACACACACTCACTGTAGCAGCCTATATGCAACGGTCTGCAATGAAGGGGCTCATTGTCTGTGGGCCCAAGCAAACAGAAGCTGCCTGTGTGCACAAGTCTGTAGACTGCCTGCCCTACTAGACTGATCCATAGTGAGCGTTATTACCCACATATGCTGTACAGGAATCTGTATTTTTGTTCTGTAGCCCTTGTTTGACTGCAGTGGACTGGGTAAAATAAAAAGAATAAGTACATTAGGCCCATATTTTTGGTTTCTAGTAGTGGAGGAATTGTGCCCTGACCAGATGTTGACATCGCACTCCCCTCGTGTGTGTTGCAATCCGAGCTCCACGTGCATGTTAGTGCTGTTGTCTCGACGTGTGCGTATTGCGTCGTTTTTAGCCACTTTTTGTTCCGCTGTCTTCAAGTGTTCAGTTGTTGCTATTTCAACCATTCAATGTTTCAAATGTTAACCTCAAAGAATACTTTGTTAGATATTTTTATCCTTTCTTTTTTGTATGCCTTTTTAGTAAAGTTATGTTATGTCAGTGTGGTGAAATTGCCTTACATTTTTTAATAGTCAAACTATAATTGAAAAGAGAAAGAAGAAAATTTTGGCAACTTTTTAGAAAAGCTGCCGTGAAATCAGGCATTTTAGGCCGCAACAATCACAAAAAATGACTGCGAAATCCTGGAGGGACCGGCTAATATTGGAAAATTTCAAAACAATATCCCTCCTCAGCTACATATTGAAAGGCATTGTGAAGTAATGCGGCTTTGTTGTTGCGGTATTCGCTACTTTGTTTATGTTCATATTTACAGATCCACGGATGTGTTTAGTTATCTTAGTGGAATTATCTTTCAATAGCCGACTATACCTTAAAAGGTTTAGTCAGCTATTGTAAGATAATTGTATACTAATACACTTTTTGTGAAATTCACCAAATATCTCCTCACATTTATAATAAATAGTAAAATTAAATAAAATAATCTGGTACTACAACTACTCTGTAAATAGGAACATAAAGAAAGTGGCGTTAGTAAGCGTTAGAAGTTAGTAAGCGTTCCCGAGAACGACTGAGCCTGTTTTCACTGTTTGTTTGTGGTCTGGCGTCTTTGTTAATGCCACGTGCGCTCTACGTGCCAGGCTTCTTCAGCTGGACCGCCACTGTCAGACCAGCGCCCAGCAGGTGTGTGAGCTGCTGACCAGACAGAACCAGCTGATGCAGGAGAGACATACTCTGACTGAGGAGATGCAGAGCCTGCTGAGCAGACAGAACCAGCCGATGCAAGAGACACACCCCTGACTGAGCAGATGTGTACTGTAGAAGGCACACACACACACACACACAAACACACAGTTGCCGTTTTCATATCTGTTATGGCTTCATGTTACAGTTTTAGAAGTATTTTTTTTTTAATATAATCTATTTTAATTTCTTCTATATTTAGAATATAAAATGTTACTATGCATTTTACAACTTTGTATTTTGCAATGGGATTTTTGTGTAATTGTCAGTGTAAAATAGATGTACAGTTTTTGATATGTCTTATTAGGATTATTGTTGGTGATGTAATTAATTGTTTACATCATAAATAATTATTTCATGTGTAATTTTTTTGCTTGTTTAAATAAAATGACAAGCATACTGAAATCTTGCAGTAACTGTCATCATTCACTTGATATATTCATTAAATGTAATCACAAAACAACTATTTGCAGGTGTTTTCTAGCACCAAGACCAGAATCGATTAAGTAAAGTCCTTAAGCCACATAAATAAAACCAACACACGCCCAGTTATAGCAGATAAACATAGAGCTTTATTGAAGCTAAAAAGAATGTGCATCCCCATCATGCATTTTATATGTAAAAAATACTAAGGATGTACAGTTTTTTTAGTTGTTTTTTTAAGAAAACTCTTGATGGTAATTTGGTGTTTTCACATCCTTGTATCCCACTGGCTTGGAAAACAAATCTAGTTGTAAATTACACTGTATCTTGGTAACATGTATAAGAGAAAAGACTGTTGTCTTTTTCTTTAAGCCATTTGGGCCCCTTGTCCCTGGGGTCTCGCAACAGCATCTGAGTCTGTGTACAACTGATTTGGAGTAGAACAGCAACAAAAGTTGGTCTCAAGAGTTATGATGCAGTTGGGTATAACGGCCCACACGGCTAAAAGCCCGCCAGCTAGCTGGCTGTCAAGAAATGTCATGCAAAACTGTAAAGCTACATGGAGTTAATGACAAGTCAGTAGTTATATTTATTATTTTTATTTATTTTTTGCTTGTATTCGCTTTATAAATACACGTTCATGCTCTTTCATGTTAATCATGATACTATATGACAGTAGTAGTACCATAGAGAGTAAGAGTTATGTCCGACATTTTGATACTTATCAGAAGTTCTTCAAAATATAGTACTTGAGGTGTTAGATACGTTAATGTTAAAAATCACATTTTGTGACTTTTTAAAATCAGTTGTCTTTGGATGGATTACGCATATTAAAATACTATTGGAGTCATAATATGAATGTCTGTTACAGACATTCATATTATGACTCCAATAGTAGCAGCTATAAATAGTATAAACAGTATAAATAGTAGCAGCTTAAGTGAACCTCATCAAACCTAAATATTCAAATCTCACATACTGTAGCTTCACTACAGTGGGCAGTAGTTTGGGATTAAGCTGTAGGAGAGGCTAAAACGTAAAACCAAATTTCAAAACTGTTTTTAAGTACATCTGACAAATGGTAACATTTCAGGCCTGACCGTTGGACATGGAAGTTGTAACCCACATTATGCATTATGGAAGAGAGGATCACTGGTCAAAGCGCATTCACAAATAGTCTCCTATTATGAGGTGAAAGGAAGTTAAGGAACTACAAATATCGAGGGCAAACTTAAGCAGGATGGAGTGAGTAGTCCCTGGCATCAGTAATATGTGAAGGAAAACAAAATGGAAGTTCGCTGGGATTTGTACATAAATATTTGCCCCATTTGGGGGATCAGCCCTGTGAATGATTGCTACAATACCTAGCTGTCACGACACAACTGACGCAACAGTGACTTCTCAGCCACAACCCCTAACTAGGACATCTCTGGTATATGGAACAAATGGATGCTAACCTAAAACCTCAGATCACAGTTGAAATCCTACTAAATACTTGGAGACTTTTGCTTGAGCCTGTTAGAAATGCTGGCCCGGTAGGATTTGTACTAGTTTTGAAATATATATATATATATATATATTTTTTTTTAATATCTGCCTCAGCTTTGCCAGACAGGCTCAATCGATCACAGATAAGTAAGAGTTAATTTTGCAACTTTGACTCAGGACTGATGGGACAGAGAAACACTATTACATGCTGACCAACGTATAAAAAAAGAAAAATACAATAAAAATGTCTGTGCAAAAGTAAAACAAAAAAAGGCTTTGATCTTAACTGCAGTGTGGAATTATTATGTCCTAAATAATAATCAAAATATAACATAACAAATAAATAAAAAGAGAAATAAATTCAAGTTATCCGCAATGATACAAATAAAACAAATAAATTGGAATTCAATATTCTATTACAAATCAAATAGAAGAAAATAACCTCTATGTTATTTTCTATCCATTAAGCTTCATTCATAGATCTTCCTATTTGAAAACCACACATGGACTTATAGTGAACAGAACTCACCAGCAGAACTCAGATAGTGACGCTCTGTTAAAATCTGATAGTCCTTTCTCTATTGACAGATCCCACGCCTAGTTACTGTAACTAGGTTTGACAAAACAGCACATCTAGAACAGGAAAACAGACAGTTGAAGGAGTTTCTGTCAGATTCAAAAAGCTGTTATTGGAGGACAAGCAAAAAGGGGCGGGGCTTGGGATCTGTCAATTAATAATGCTTCTTCAACACAGATTTTCAGGCAGTAAAAAAAAAAAAATTATTGTTTGACTGGAAGACATGATGGTGATCACAAACAAATGGTGTCCAGGCCAGAGCAAGGACAGCACTCATTAAAGGCAGAGTGTGCCATAGGCCACACAGATAGAGTTTGCAAAGCTAAGCCCAGGTAAACACACACACACACACACACACTGCATGGGCTGTAGGCATATGCTTTGTCCAATCGTGCCTTACATTCAGACAGAATGACGGTGTGGTTTTTGTTGAAAGTAGTTCCTGTTAACCAGCTCTATCTAATATCTGAGTCAGAATCCTTGCTATCGCTTAAATAGATATAATACATCTCAACACTGGGTGATCCTAATCTATAGCCCTCTCAAAAACAACTTAATACAATATGCGTTATGGGGGGTTTGAATGCCTTTTATCCACATTTCCAACTTGCCTGCTTGTATACACACAGTTTCCCTCAGTCAACTCTTCTGTTTACTCATCTGACTATCTCTGCGTTCCGACCAAAACATTGGTCCCGCATTGCAGGAAAAAATGGCACCTTGAGCCATTTGTCATTTTCCAACCTTGACAGGTAATCCTTTGCAAAGTCCTTATTTTCTCTCTACAACTTTCACCTTATCATTCCATCCTACATCAGCTCCTAACCAGACACTCTGGATGAGAACAGTAATATGGGATATTTATGTTATTAAAATTAATATAATTGTATTTCCATGTGCCATTCTAAATCCCCAGCCCTATGTCTTAAATGTACTGTAGGGCACAGCTAAAATGGTCAACACATAACTGGATGTGTGTTTTCTCTGCATGGATGTCACATTTTGGTAATAGTAGCCTACAACATAAAACAAACATGGTTTAAAACAAGCAAGGGAGCAGGAAGGCTACACGCTTTCCCGCCTACATTCTTCGGCCATTTTGTTTTTCTAGTGCTATAAACTGGTCAGGAAAAAAAACTTCTTCTTACACAGAATAATGTAACAATACATATAGAATCAATAAATAGAACATATACTATAGCCATCGCTGCGTTTGGTATAAACCCATATATGTTGATAATGCATATCTCCACAAAGAACATGATCTCTATTAAAAAATTCAAAATCTTTCACAGACAACTCTATGCAGCTATGCAGTTCTCGGTCAAAGTTGATCATATTATTCTTGGAGCTTCTGTCTGTGCCCGCGCCCTATAATACCCAACTCATCTTGGATTCCAAGTCATGATAATGATAAGTCTATTCGTCTGGTCGGCAAATACCCGGAAGTGACGATTGTTTAGTACAGTAAGACATCTCGTTGAAAACAAACAGCTTTTTTCTATTTTGTCCAATGTCAATAAATGCTTCTCGTCATCGCCTGGGAGCTCATCATAATACAAATATATACGAAATAGCCTAATTCTGCATGATACATAAAAATAAATTAACAGAGACTTTGCAAAACCCATGTGAATAGCCTACATGTACATTTTTTTTTTTTTGGTTTGGTTGCTAGGCCACAGCCGTTTGTTGTCACAGAGTTGTCACCGAGTTCTCAAGCCACTGCCGTATATGAGGTCACACCGACCACGCGAATGTAAAGCTTTCCATTGTGTTCTTCATAAAGTACCAGTTTTTCCTGTCGGGAACGATCGAGAGTAAAAAGTGAGATCGAGAGAAAAAAAACACAATGCGAAGACGATATTCAAACCTAAATCTTCCTCTCATTTTCACCTCTGTTCAGACCAGTGGGTGGCCAGCGAGCGTTGCATTGTGGGTAATCTAACAAAGTTCATGACCGAGGAGGTTTCAGCCTACAGAGCTGCTGTGCTTTGAGGCACCCAACTCTCGCATAGCACACCACACACGCAGGTGCACAAGCGCGCTATTATCTAGGCTATGTGTAGCCTAGATAAATATAGTACTGTAACTACATACAAGTATATGTTAAAAGAGATGCTGTTCTGGCGCCTGTATTGTGACCTGCAGAATAAAGCTAGGAAATTAGCACCTGGGTAGTAATAGCAGTGATCATAGTAGTAACCTGTAGTAGTGTGGTCGTGGTGTGGCTAGAACAGTTAATAGCAGCAACGATACTTAATTGCACGCAGCAAACCTGAGTCACATTCTGCTGGAGCCTAAGATGTGAGATGGGTAGGATATTCGCTTGACTGGCTCCATAGTGCCAGTCAAGCTTTATTAAGTCATCCCACTGTTGTTTTCTATGAGTGATTTTAACGTATTACAGGCCTGAGTGTGTCTGTGTGGATATGACAGTTTGGACAGAACATCTTTCTACGCAAGAATTCTTTACTGATGTTTGTACTGGGGTGGGGGGGGTAACTTTGTTCCAAAGCACAGCAGGTCACTGTTGAAGCTCCTGTCATTAAAAGATTATTCAGAAATAACTGATCTCGGATCAGATTACATGCAGTCGGTAGGTCAGCATCGTGGCGTGGAGACTAAATTTAGTAGGGGTTTGTAGGGGGAAAAAAAAATCTTACCAATATTAGAATTAGAAAATGTAAAAAATAAACGAATAAAGAGACAGGAGGTGGAGAGTAGAAAATGAGAGGAAAAACAACAGGAACTGGAAGAGAAAGATCAGGGTTCTCCCAGCCAGATTGGCAAGCTTCCACGCAGATCACATGGTCCCACATTTGTGACCTCACAAGTCCACATGTGATGATGTCACTCCGGCGGCTAGTTCATTCACGGCCACTGGCCGAGTAGGAGAACTGTGGGAAGTGCGGTCTTCTCTCATTGTCCATGCAGTCCAGGCCGTCTTCATCAACTATCAAGCAGATGTGAGATGAGAGTTACACGCTACACACATCCTAATTCAATATGCTTTGGATTTAAAGCTGTATCACTATTTACCACGGTATAATACAGTTGTGCGAAATATACTTGTGCACAGGATGTTATGTGGTTACTATGGCAACATACTGTACTCTGGTTTCCTGGACACACACACACACACACGCACACATGCAGTCACACAAGACCCAACGAAGATGTAGAAATCAACCTATTCAGGCCAACTTTACAAAAACAGCCTAAAGCCACATATACATACAGATAAATGTTTGTTGTAATATATTAACTATGAATTGAAACGCATTTAAAACGACCAATTGGACTTGCTGCTTCAAATGTTATTAAAGTGTATGGGTAGGTTACCACACTGGCAGAAGGTTCTGGTTGGTTGCCTCTGTTAAAGCTACGTATCAAATGAATTCACTAAACACAGCTTCACACAGAACAAGACAATAAAGGAGTGCATGTCTCGGATATGTCATCTACTGCTGCATCTACTTGTAGCTAAATCATGGGAACTAAGCGCTACCTCACATTAACACCAAGAAACACACTCCTGCTCCGCTCATGCATAATTCAGTGGCAAATATTTTGAGCACCACGTCTTGGTTTCAGACGCCACGCTAAGAGTTGAAAATGACCTGCAGCCTATTACAGAGGCACCTCAATAAACAAACAGCAGTTAGAAACCCATTTTTTCCCCCTCAGGTTCAAAACGTGATGTGATGTCTGCCCAAATATAGAAAGATGCATCAGCATGTGTAACACAAGTTATTTTAACATGTGGTTTACAGACTGCCTCATTGAAATGTATGGCATTATGACATTAACATACCTTAACTTGCGCACGCACACACACACACACACACACACACACAAACACAAATATGCAGTAGGCCTACTACAGTACACACACACACCCTGGCTTTCATAGAGAGCTAGAGAGGTGCTGCAGAGAGCCTCACATTTCTCCGGGGGTGTTATTGTGATGGTCTGCGCCGTAAACTCCTCATCAAAGTATCTGGTGTCTGTCTCAGACGCCACCTGTGGCTTGAACGGAGGAAGCAGCTAGGGCAGAGGAGCAGAGGAGGTATAGAGACATGGAGAACGACAGGCAATGGCAGGAATATACCAGCTGTAGCATTACATTTACCTTCTCAGATATTTTCTTCTTTCCTACTACTGGTTTCGTCATTCGTCAGGATAAAGTCTTTACTCTCTTGGTGTCTCAAGTCAAAATTCAATTGTTTGATTTTGTGCCTTCTTACCATTTTACAGCCATTTATGAGGCATTTATATCACATAAATTGATCAAAGGGATAACCTACAGATATGGCATGATTGTGGCAAATGTTTTAGTTTGAAAATGAACGGCTCTACTCTAGGTAGTGGACTTGAATATACTTTATACAGTACATATGTGTATTATGCATACTGTGTGGAATACACAACTACTGTTATGAATGTCTTGGGTGCTATAATGTATGATTAAGTACATCCATCATGCCTTTTCAGTTGCAGCCCCTAGACTGCGGAATAACCTTCCCGTTAGGTCAACTGTACAACACTTTGGTCGTCACTGGTAGTATTTAAATGCTTTAAGACTTATGACTTGATGTATGAGTACGTTGCGTTATAAACAGGATTTTAGCATTGTACCCAGTGGTACAGTATAACTAAACAGTTGGAGTTAGAGCGGAGGAATAGCAGAATAACAACACCTGTGTGACATATCCTATGTGTTGTTACACAGCTCCTGGCTCACACCTGGAGGTGTCGCTGATGCGCACGCACGCACACATGCGCACGCACGCACACACACCAAAATAAAAAGAGTGCAATGTATTATGGAAAAGTGTGACCTGTGTGTGTGTGTGTGTGTGTGTGTGTGTGTGTGTGTGTGTGTATGCTTCACAACAGTACCTGCATATTTGCATATAACATGAGTGGAATTGTCTGATTGAAATTCTCCTCAATACAGACACAATGCCAGTTAATTCACTAAAATAAGATAAAAGTATTTTACAGTCAATATGGTCTACATAATCTAAAAGAAAACGTTTTAAATTAAAACTTAAAATACTTTAAATATAATAACTGTGCCTAAAACTAATTATGACAATGTTAGGACACTTCAGGAAGATTTTTTTTTTAAGCGATATGACAATAATTATTCAAATATCTTGATAATGATTTGTATGGGCAAAACTCTGTCTCTGAATAATTAAATAACTACTGTATGTTATATAATATTATAGATTATTCTCAGGATTAACTTTTTTTACATTATTAAATGAATAAAATGCTTGAAGCTCCATGTGAATATAAGGGGGCTAGAAATACAAGGTCATTGACAGATTGGACACACAGTACCTGCCGTATATATTGGTCCGTACCTTTTTATCATAAACATCCTGCCAGTCCATGTCAGAGAAGAAGCTGTGCCTCATAATCTCTTTAGCGTCATCTGGTCCTCCTCCCAGTCTACAGGAGAGGAGAGGAGAGTCTTCAGTTTACAGGGCTTTACCTCCCTTTGTCTTCCTTCCTCTGTAACATTGCTAAACACACATCATCACTGATTTCTCTTTAAAAAAAATAAAATAATTTGAAAAATCGAACATGGATATCTCTAAAAATAGCAGAAGAAAATATTGAAAAAATATCATGATAAAAATAAAAATAATAATAATAATATCACTCCTTTGTATTCATTTGTAACATTGCTAAACGCACATCATCTATGGAAATGTGGAAATGTCTTTTAAAAAATAAACAAATTTTTGAAATAATATCACAATAAAAAATAAAATACCAAACATCCCACTGACTCCCTCACTCACACATAACAGTGTGACCATATGTCGGGGTTAAACCCCCCCCCCTTCCCCCCGCCCCCATCTCCGACCTCTTGTTGGGGTCTTTGATGAGCAGGCCCGACAGCAGGGACTTGGCGTCGGAGGAGAGCGTGCGGGGAAACTTGATCTCCTCCATGAGGATGAGCTCAAACAGCTTCTCGTGGTCCTGGTTGTAGAAGGGCAGCCGGCCACACATCATCTCGTACGTGACCACGCCCAGACCCCACCAGTCCACCGCCCGGCCGTAATCGTTGTCCTCTAGCACCTGTGGATTGGAGGGGCGGGGGGGGGGAGTGACAGTTTGTAAGCCTGGATCCTCGGACACACTGCAAGCGATTTGCTTGTCGCACATCGCTTTGTAGCTGTAAATTTGCCACTTATTTACATTCCAGGCTTTGGTTGCCTAGGTATCTGGTCTGTCAGTCAACAATATCCTTAGCTCCCGTTGGTAGTTGCCTCAATCGCGTCGCATGAAGTTGAGTTTTTTTTAACTCGGTACCCGCCCACTTCGCGTCGCCAAACGTTATTTTGCTTGTCGTCGCTTCAAGTCTCTGAACCTCCTTGACATTTTATTTGTCTCTCATCGCTACATCACTGCTAGTCGCTTGCAGTGTGACCGGAGCTTTAAAGCTGTTCTTTATACGATATTTTAAACATTCATGTAGCATCAAACATCCATTTCCTGTGTAAATATATCGTGGAGTTTCTAAACAGGTACTATAAACACCTCCCTTCATGTGTTTGTTGTAGTCCAAGCCTCTCCATTCTTTGGTTTCATAGCTACACGTACGTGTTGGTGCACGTGTGTCCGTCCACACAGCATTTGTGTTGGTCTGAGAGGCATAAAGTGACCCTATCTGACTTTCTGCCACTAGATGTCACTCTAGAGCACCTAGAGTGCTCTAGAGTGACATCTAGTGGC
>JAODUE010000007.1:1162230-1164730 GCA_027564755.1 Amblyopsis hoosieri
AGAGAGAGAGAGAGAGAGAGAGAGAGAGAGAGAGAGAGAGAGAGAGAGAGAGAGAGAGAGAGAGAGAGAGAGCACGCACACACGCACAGCGCGCACACACACATTTCTAAAATTAAGAGCAGCTTACAAGGCTAATTTTCCAGAGTACCAGAGAAAACAAAGTGTACCCACATATACGAGTGCAAGCTGTCCACTCTGGCACCTTGTGTGTGTGTGTGTGTGTGCGTGCATGCGTGTGTGTGTGTCCGGAGAGCAGAAGAGCTTGGTGGCAGCTCGGTTGCAGGCAGGGAGCAGATTAGTCCACACAGAGCCAGAATGCTGCCCCACAGCCACAGGCGATGAGTGCACAGGCGTAGCGTGCGTGCGCATGTGTGTGCGCCTTTGTGTGCGCGCGCATGTGTTTGCGTGCGTGTTTGTGCGTAAGTTTCAGAGAAATATATCGGAAACTTGTCAGTATTGTTAAATGGACGTAGTAAGTATCACAAAACCTTTCTGTAAAGCACATTGAGCTGCAATGCTTTTATCAAAAATGCCGCAAAAAATAAGAATATTATTATTATAACAGAGAGATGAGAGGAGAGGAGAGGAGAGGAGAGGAGAGGAGAGGAGAGGCTAGTCTGGAGGGAGTAGGTCTGGTCTTGGACCAGCGACATGGAGGGAGTAGGTCTGGTCTTGGACCAGCCACGTGGAGGGAGTAGGTCTTGTCATGGACCAGCTACATGGAGGGAGTAGGTCTTGACTTGGACCAGCTACATGGAGGGAGTCGGTCTTGTCTTGGACCAGCCATGTGGCAGCTACATGGATGTTGCTTGCGGGATAGAGAACATTGGCAGCCGGGACGGGGCTGGGTGGATGGGAGCGAATGTGGCTCTAGCAGCACAGATACCCGGCAGGGCATAAGGAACATGCAAACACACACACACACACACACATATTGTTGATGTCAGGACGGAAGGCCCTGTTTCAAAAAGGTCAACGCTGTTGGACTCGCTTTGGGCCCGCAACATATTTAACATGTTTCAAATGTTTGAACTTGACTCCCGAGGGTAATGAAAGTTTTACAATACCAGACAAACATTAGGCAGCAGGACAACATGTACAAAAGACGAATACAAATATATATACCAAGAATCAATAAAAGAAAAATAACACAAAATTAAGAAAACATTTAATGAGTGGAAATATAAAACCGCTTGTAATTGCATCTAACAATAACGCTTTCAAATTTTCAAAAATGAAATAACCGTGAATTGCGGCCAAAACCAAAAAAATAAAAAATAATTTTAATAAACAAAAAAAGTATTAAATATGCCCATGTGTTTTCTCTGATCCCCTTCCATAGCTCTGCAGGGGCTTTCTTCTGCTTATTGTTCAATAATCTCTCATTAATCGCTCTCATCTCTGACTGCCATGGCTCTTCAACGGGTGCGCATATAGACTGTGAAGTGTCGTTTTGTCCAGGGAGGTGCTGTGGCGTCCTTGATGCTGGCAAATGCACACGCGCGCATTTCTTTTATTCACTCCTCATCTACCCTCTCTGCTGCCGGCAAACGACAAAACCATCTGAATTTGAAGTATTTTCACCATCCCTTCTAATCGGCCTCTGTTCTCGCACACACACACACACACACGTGCGGGTGCGTACAACAACCCCTCTCTCTCTCTCCCCTCCACCCCCCCCCACCCTCCACCTTCCCTTTTTAATCCCGGCTACTTTGCATCTCTGTAACTTGGCTCCGAGCGCACCGTGTTATTTTTACACGCGGGCGGGCGGGCGGGCAAGGCGAGCGAGCGGAGCGTGCGGGCGTGCGGGCGAGTGGCGCTGGTGTAGATTTCCAGATTTTCTTCCTTTTTTTTTTTCTCTCTCTCTCCGAGCACCTTCCTCCAACCTCGCCCATCTGCTGCCATCTGCCTTGCTTTAGCCTGCACTCTTTACTGCAGTTGCGCGCACGCACACACACACACACACACACACACAGGCGCACAAACGTGCGCACACATCCTGTGAAAAATACCCAACTGCACCCAATCAGCTCCTGGCATCCACAGGAACTTAAAAAAAAAAAATGTTTAAGAAAGAAAAGGAATAAAAAGGGGGGAAGTGCCAAATTGTGCTCTGTACTTTTTAAGAGGCGTATTCACTCTGAATGGTCTCTATGTCTCCTCTCTGTCTCTCTGCCTCCCACAGACCTGCTCTGGGATCCATTATACATGCCTGCCAGTTGAATGACTAGCCGCCCGTCAAATGGGAAGCAAAAACTGCTGGCTGGAGAGCCCGTGTTCAATTTGCATACGCGCGCGCGCGTGTGTGTGTGTGTGTGTGTATGTGTGTGTGTGTGTGCGTTAAAGACATTTGGCTAAACTCACCTGCTCCCGCAAACATGCTGTTCTACCGTAAAATGAGATTACAGCCGTGCACTGTAAACTGTATGTTGCTGTATACTACTGCATCGGCAATGGGTTAGGTTGAAGGCGTGCAATGATTCTGCAAGCTCCGTAC
>JAODUE010000007.1:1169730-1176096 GCA_027564755.1 Amblyopsis hoosieri
ACTCAGATGTGAACCGCAATTGTTCTCACCTTGCCTGTGTCTCTGTGTGTGTGTGTGTGTGTGTGTGTGTGTGTGTGTGTGTGTGTGTGTGTGTTGGGGTGCAGAGAACGGCAGCATCTGGAGTGTGAGTGGGAAAACGAGCAGCGGCAGGTGTGGCGTTGTGCGTGTGCGCCCGCACGTGTCATAGCCAGCTATTGAGGCTAACAGATGCAGACGATGTTAATGTATAACAATTTGCTCTCTAAAGCATAATTAGACTCAAGAGATTTACATATGCAAAGGATCAATATTCTCCCAGCGTGTGCGCACGTGTGTGTGTGTGTGTGTGTGTGTGCGTGTGTGTGTGTGTGTACACAACAGCATTCACACATACATGTGCATGTACTGTACATACAGTGCATGTGTGTCGCTTGCATCCATGCAGATCGGGTACTCACTGTGAGAAATGGGTGTCTGGTGTTTTTGAGGACTCTGCTCTCTGTGAGAGTGTGAGCTACTTCATCCTATTATCACACGCGCACGCACACACACACACACACACACACACACGCGCACGCACACGCACGCACACGCACACATGCACGCACACACACACACACGCACACCATGGCAAAAACACCACAGTTAATTATTTTATCATCTTTGAAACAACACATATATTTTTTAAGCAGTATCATACCATATGAAAATATACCAGTTATGAAAAAACAAGAATCTAAGTGATTTCATGAATAAAATGTTCCCATGGTGTACAGGCATGGTTTGTAAAATATATACTGTATATTAACCTGATCTCATGTAGTGTAATGTCTAATAACGTTTTCAAAAAGCAGCAATACTGTAGTGTAGATAAATGTGTGGTTTCTCACTCGTCTGTCTCACATTCATGTTTTCTAGCAATATTAGAGCAGACAGATGCTCATATTTTATTTAATATCTGGTATTTTCTTCCTTCCGCTAGTTCTCATATTACAAGTGGGTCTCATCTCAAACCACTTAACTTAATCAAACGGTAACATAATACGACTCGTTCTGCTTCACACACACACACACATTATCTTGCCAACTCAAGCCCTTGTGCTGTAACGCTGGCAAGGCCCGTGTTAGTAAGTTAGTCCTTGATTTGCTTTAATCAATAAAGGGTTCTCCATTCAAGAGCAATATGTCAAGGATTCACTGGATGGAATACTGTAGATTTTAAGTACAACAACCTTTTGCCAAGACAAGTGTCCTCCCCAACGTGTTGAGCAAAGAGGAAAAACAATAACCCATAACCCAGCAACCCTTTTTTTCTTGGTATGAGTATACTTACTTTCACAACATTTACAGTAAAAACCAATCTAAGTCTTTAGGAATGCCTGCTGTGTTGACAGAAATTGACTACGTTTATATGCGCACAATATTCCGGTTTTCATTCAGAAAATGTCAATATTCCTACTAAGCAGTTTGCATGTTAGTTTACATGCAGCTGAGTTATGAATTTCCCTACTTTTCAAACTGCATTAATGTTGCAATACACTGGTGCCCAATCCTGGTCCTGGAGGGACGCTGTCCTGTTCTAATATGTGGGGAAAATGGAACGTGAAATGTTTTTCAAAGAATCTGCTGTATACCTGCTTTGAAAAATCTGAATAATATCGGCATATCCCAGGTGTCTTAATCGAAAAATGCTAAATTCGGAGAAAGGCCTAATTCGAAACAGAAAATGCTGTTTACATGACAGCTATCAAGTTGAGAATATTGCCACAGTCTGAATAACAGTGGAATAGTAGTGTGCATGTAAACTTAGCCAGTGTTATTAATCTTACCTTAGCTATGATGACTTCCTTCTTGAGGATTTTCATGGCGTAGTATTTTCCACTGGCCTTCTCTCGTACCAAGATCACCTTACCAAAGGTTCCTTTTCCCAGCAGCTTCAGGTAGTCAAAGTCAGTCATTGTCTGAAAGAAACCAACTTAAATGTAAAATCACTGTCCACTTGCTTCGATGTAATTTGTCTCACTTTAAAACACTGTTCACTGACTGTTCACTGAAAATTAAGATAATGCGTTGTAGTTGTAGTTATTATATATTTAATATAATAAAGCAAAATAGAGCTAATGTAAATATTTGTGAATCTGTGTTTATGTGTGTGATGGTCCATGGTAGTTTAAGTATTCACTTATAGTAATGTAAAGTCTAAAGCTACCATTAGACCATTAAACCTCCTGCTTTCCTTCTGCTAATGTCAGACTCTTCCGTTCATTGGCACTATATCACATAAGCCAGCGTTTCCCAACCCTGGTCCTGGGTTGCATGTTTTATGTCTCCCTTAATTCTCCAACACACCTCTCAAATGAACGGAGAAGCCTGATAATGACCTATTCATTTGAGTCAGGTGTGTTGAAGCAGGGAGTCGTCGAAAACATGCAGGGCAGTAGGCCTAAAAAATCAAAAAAGTGCAGTAACTATAGAAACCGTCAAACTGTGAAAAATAGCTTCAAAGTAGTTTTTTTACTGGCCAGTTTTGTAGTTACTGCATTTTTTATACTTATTTTTCACAAAAACAAAAACATATTGAACTCTGAAACTTTGTCACAACATATAGCGGATATCAAGAAGTACATTTTTTCAGATAAGTAGTTACTGCGTTTAGCCTTTGGACGAAGATTCCGAGTTACCTGTTTACAAGGTATCTAATTCGATCTGATGTTTACCTGCACCGTCGCAATTAACCAGACTAGATGTTAAACATTCACACATTATAGGCTCTGTAATGTAATGTCCTGCTAGCAAAAAAGGCTAAACCCGGTTAGCTTCAAGTTGTAGGCACATCAGAGAAAGTGAGGCTATTTGTTTTACTGGTGGAGAGATTTACGACTCACCATAGTCACCATACTAGATCTAGCCTATCTCTTTGTGTCTAGTCAATTTGGCATCACACAAAACAACAGTAGCATTTAAGACGTGGCGTGCGCAGATGAACGCAAAATGGAAGTAATTGGTTTTAACCTAATTGTATTATGGAACGGGTTATAATACCCCTCTGCTTCGGAATTAAATTTCAGTCGGGTTGGGTCTTTCTCTTCCGACTGAGGTGTTAATATGGAGCATTTTCATTTGTGTTGGGCCTTTAACCCGATTCAAATCGGAATAATATGGTCCATGTAAACGCAGCTACTGACATAAGTGACTTGTGCTGATACACAAAGCCCTGTAAGCATGTCAGCACCATCAGGAAGTCAGGTAGTCCATGTATGTATGTTCTGACCACAATCTGCACAAGTTGGTGACAATATTTTAAGGTGATTTTAGTTACATTTTGTACTCAAAGCAAGTTTGTTTCAACTCGGCTTCTGCGTCATGCAGAAACCGTTGGTTGCTGCTAGGGCTGGCCCCAAATATTTGATTATTCGGGTATTCGTTCATTGAGTATGTATTCGATTTAAATATTGAGATTCGAGTATTCGCTTTTTCACATTATACTGTACATGTTTTCCCATTACTCCCTACTGTCTCCATATAAACCCACATGTTGAAATTGTATTGCCTGCCCTACACTGTGTCATCAACACAATTGATTGCAATTAGCTCGTAATTGGTTGGTAAGAAGATGGCGAGGCTATTAATTCAACACACAATCTTATTGGCTAATAGTGTTTTTAATGGTGTTTTTGAGAAAGAGTATTCGAATACTCGTTCGGAAATACCATCAAGTATTCGAAACCTGTAAAATGGTATTCGGGACAGCCCTAGTTGCTGCATGTCAATCAAAGTACCTCTGGCTGTCAAGTATACAGGCGGGTGTGTCTTGATGCAGCGAGACCCGCCCTTCTGCTGAACGTCCACCCGGTTGTGCGGAGCACGGCGGGCGGCTCACCTTGCGCTTGTGGTGTGTGGTGGAGATGTCCATCTCCTCGTCCACCATGTTGTCCATGTGCAAGGAGGGGCTGCACTGGATCCTCTCCTCCTCCTGCCGCTGCAGCTTGTCTGCCACCATCTGGATCGCCTCCGTCCACTCGTCTCTGGGTGGAGAGAACACAGCCAGAGATATTGGGACAATAACGAAGATGGAGCATTGTAATGCGTTTCAATGGAAGCCAAAATGGAACACTTCCGGTCTCTTATAAGTGGGCGTGTTTTGCTGTGGAGGCGGATGCATGGCCTGAAATAAAGTACATTTACCCCAAAACAGTAAATAATGCTGTGGCCTCAGAATGATACGTTCTTTTGAATTAATATATTCAAAATACCCTGTTTGTTTGTTTGTTTGTTTGTTTGTTTATTAGGATCCCCATTAGCTAACGTCGTATATGATAGCTATTCTTCCTGGGGTCCGACACTTAAAAAACATCCATGACGAATTTACACAAAACACATTACGTAAAAACATAAATATACATACAGTACATATACACATATACACCCAATACATATTATACTGTACATTCCACATTCATATACATGTATACACAATGAAAGATATCATGTAAAAATATCATCGCTAGGCTATCATCATAGCATTGCTGACCCCACCTGTAAGGACATCGAACAGATGTCTGTACTACATTTGACTCTATACTGGGATGGTCCAAAGTACAGTAACTACTGGAAAGTATGACAAAGGCTTCCTTGAAAATATAGTGTTCTCTGCCTTTGTGTGTTTGTCTACATTATTCATTATGTAGCCAGACAGGCAATTCTATCCCAGGTGAATATGCGGACCTCAATTTCAGATACAGTATTTGTTTTCTTGGCCTTAGCGGGAAATAAAACCCCTAACCCTGCCCCAGGTGCGTTCAGCTAATGTACCTTGTGTGTGTGTGTTTGTGCGTGTGACATGTATGAGTAGAGGTGAATGAATATTGATTACGTGTGTTCCCCACCCCCAACACACACATAAACACACATGTGATTTCCACCACTCCCACTGCATGTAAATGTCACAGGGAGGGGCTGTGATTGGAGGTCCCACCCAGGAGTCGTCACCTCTGGGAGTGAGCTGCAGGCAATGTTACCTTTCAATTTGAATTTTGATTTATTTCACGGATTGACTGAAGCCAGATGGAACCATGGGCCTCCCACGCTGCCTGTGGGCTAACCGAGGAACACACACACACACACACACACACACACACACACACATACACACACACACACACGCACAAGCCAGTGTTCACATACACAATAATTTGGCAAAAACAATGCAACAACTACCCCACACACACAGACACACACTCACAGGCCATACACATCAAAATGCACAGGTGCTTTCATCCTGATAGATATATACACACATCTCTCAGACAGTTTTGAGGGGAGGGGGGAAGGGGGGTGGGAGCTGGAGCGTAGAAGTCATCCGTGGATTTCTAGAGTTTTCTCTGAACCTGTGAGACCATCCTGAGCTCCTCAAGCTCACACCTGGCTGAACACCCAGAGGAGATAGACGGTCCTGTACCCCCGGGTGAGACCGCCTCCAGTAGATCAGACATGCCGACATGCGTTCCTGCTCTGAATCGCCTGCCAATCACCTGACACCTCTTGGCACTGCCTCTAGCAGCCCTAAACCACTTTGACCGGAGCGTTTCCGCACTAGCGTGACATGCCAGATGGTTTGTTACACACAACCATCTGGGACGTCATCCATTGGAACTGTTTAGAAAAGGGCGGGCACTTAAAGAAATACTTGGCAGGTGATTGGATGAACTGACTGGTGATTGTTAATTTGTCTCTCACTGTCGGTTAACGTCACACCTGACCACCAAGGTGAAGTGTGTTCCCACAGAAACAGCAGCTAGCTGCAGTTTCACCTCAGGACAAGCAGGAGGCACTGCTTCACCTCGGGTCAGGCAGGAGGCCTCTGTGTGCGGCCTACGGTCCCATATAAATAGCTGACAGTCTTTCACTTTGCCTGCGTGAAACCGAGGATGGTGGATTGCGTCCTTGCATCGATTACAGAGGGCTAAACCACGTCACTGTCTGGCGGCCTACGCTTAAGGACGGGGTCGGGGGATCTGTCCATGTCTTTCATCCATGTCTTTCAATAGTTTATGGACATGGCGAGAGAACAATTGGATATCTTTAAAACACACTTTTATCTCTACCTTTTCCAGCTCTCTCGCCTTCTCTAACTCCCGTATCACTCTTTCCCTCTCCCACCCCTGCTGCCTCTCTATATTACATTCACCACTGTCTGTTATTATCCATTTAAATATGCAATAAGAAAAATACACCGCAAACGTCCCTATGCCAACGACATAATTCATTTTGCGTCTCAGAGTTGGCATCTCTGAGAATTGTTTTCCATCCATCCATCCATCCATCTTCATCCGCTTATCCAGAGTCGGGTCGCGGGGGCATCAGCTCCAGCAGGGGACCCCAAACCTC
>JAODUE010000007.1:1188367-1203321 GCA_027564755.1 Amblyopsis hoosieri
TGTTTATCCATCTGAAGTTGTCTCCACTGAATATGTCTCCAGCATCACGCACCGTTAACTAGATCACAACATCTACACCGAACTCCAGCATGACCCTAGGAGGTGTGTGTGCGTGTGTGTGAGTGTGACATGCGTCATATGGGGTGTGAGGGTTTGCCCGATCCAGCTGTTCCACGTAACATCTGTAGATAAAGCTGACATGTACAGTCTCATGCACAGTGCACGAGCACACACACACACGCTGTAAAAGGCCGTGTGTGTCATTCTCGAAAATGCTAAGATACAGCTATTGCTGTTGCGAGCGGTGTTTGCCACTTCATCTTTGTTTGTGTTCCTATTTACGTACCAGGTTATTTTTATTCAGCACGCGAGGACATATTTGGGGGATTTGACAAAAGGTGTATTAGATTACCTTTAGAGGTAGGGTCAGCTATTGCAGGCTAATTGTAGACTAATACACTTTGTGTCAAACTCACCAAATATCGCATTTCTGTGTGTGCTAATAAAATAACCCGGTACTATTAGCCTCTGTAAATAGGAACACAAACAATAGTGAACACCACACACAACAACAATGTCGCTTGCCTTTGCAATGCGCTTCAATGTGTGGGGCAGCAGCCACGGACGGTTATTGTTTAAATTTGAGCTATCCAGTTATCAAGCATGTTTATTTATGTAGCCTACATATTTTGTTTATTATGCTTCTGGGCTTCCTCTAATACCCTTGTAAGCTTGGCTAACTTTCCAAAAGTGAGGATTTTCATTGGCTGTTAGTATGGTCACTTACTGTAAGAAGCCTGTATCCGTAATTCTTGTGCGATGCATTATTTACACATTTCTGTTTTATTTAATTTCATTTATTTTATGCATTAACTGTAGCCTACTTATCTAACAGATGTACATGCAATACAGCCATTGTGTAAGGTTTAGAATGACTAAAGCAACAACGAGGGAATAAGGAATAAAAGTAAAATGTTTAATGACCACAAAACCAACAAACACAGGCAAGAAAGCAAAATAACCCGCAAGGGTTATACGACACACAAACACTATATATACACACATACACTGACAGCAATCATCCACATAGGAAACAGGTGTGGGAGGCCCTGATTGTCACCTGTCTCAGATCTACTGTCAGTACTCCAGGGAGCGCGTGCGAGAGCGCGCAGGAACGGTAGGCACTGTCCCGCCCCGGGACCTCGGCGTGACACCTTGGTAAGTTTCTCAACAAATTCCTCTGAATGGCATGTTTAATGGTCGATTTTGTCATTGAGTTATGTAGATGATCTAGTGAGACCATCCTGATCCAATTTAATTTGTTGCCATGACTAGTCTGGAACCCCTCAGTTCAATAGCTTTTGTCATAAAAGCTCATTTCATTGCAAACAGTTAATTTTTATCTCACTCAGTCAGAATGTTTTCAAATCAACCAGACGTCTATGGAAACTGAAACTGATGTACACTGATGACGTCAACTTGGAAAAAGCGTGATGCTGATTGGCCTGATTGTATTCCATGCGGTCGAGAAGCGCTTTTGCATTGAGGTGTTCCTGATAGTTGTGGCAAAGTGAGATTGGAGCCTCGCAAGGTCAGGATGGTCTCACAAGGCAAACTGTACTACTGTAATGTACTACTGTAATGTACTGTGTTGTATACTGTACTGTATCTATAGGCCAGTTCACAAGCCCCCAGCTATTGGTCTCTCTCTCTCTCTCTCTCTCTCTCTCTCTCCCCCCCCCTCTCTCTCGCTCTCTCTCTCTCTCGCTCTCTCTCTCCTTTACTGGCATGTCGGTCCCTGAGGTACGCACATCTTTTTGAGTTTAATGCTTGTGTGTTTTGTCGTTCACACGACATCTGGAACAGTAGATTTGCTTGTCTCCTCTCGCGTGTGCCGTTGAGGAGGAGGGAGGCCTGCACATCTGGCAACATCTGGGCACACAGATTGTGTTTGGCTTTCCAACAACTGGGTGAAATCAACATCAAACACACACACACACACACACGCGCGCGGGTGCGATTTGTGTACAGCCAGGAGGATAGATTGCTGGAACACACCCACCCCCCATCCAAACACCCCCAGAAGTCGTTAAGGCCCCTGTGGGCCTGTGTGTGTGTGTGTGTGTGTGTGTGCCATATTGGTCTTCTAGCTACCTTCTTTGGGTCTGTGGTTCCACGGCTTAATTTGTAACTTGCGGCCGTTCCCCTTTTTCTGTTTACTTTCACGCATTCCTTTAATTCCGTCTCTTTTGCCTGCACACATAGACACACCACACAGACGCACATAGGTGTGCGTGCATACGTACATACTACGTACAGTACACAAAGTGTACACACATAACGTGTAACACGTGGCAGTCTTTGTGTTTTTCTCCCTAGGCTGCGAGGCTCCTTGGGGAATAACAGGCTGTGTCGTGTCTGCTTTCTTAGAGCAAACTGCTGCTGAACATCTGTCAGTGTGTCAACACTGAACAGCGAAACATGGAAACACCGACAGATGTGGAAACCTTTTTATAGCTTTCGCAAATTTGCATCGGCTACAACCGTGTAGTCTAAGACACTGCATTTTGTCCTTGACAGAAAAACTTTTCATCCTAGACAGTATTTTTAGTCTGTTTGTTGTTCATGGGTGCGACGTTATTTCTACTCTAGTATTGTCTGTTCTAGTGTAGGTATTGTTGTTTTCTGTTCCCTTTTTTTTGGTCCATTTCTAATTCTTTTTCACATATAATAATCCACCTGTTAATGTTATATCACTGTCATGATCTTACCACCGTAGTCCAACTTGACATAACTAATATTTGATTGGTAATTCATTATCACTTCACCCCTGGTAACTGACCCAGCTTTCAAATCTGAATTTGACATTGCCTGACAACAATGTGCAGTTGTTCAATGTGCAATGTCCAACAGGAGTTTATAGGCTAACATTTTTATTTTTGTGTGTAAATATCTCACACATACTGTAGACGCCATGTGCTAAATAGATTAAAAATGATTCCGCATGCCTTTGGCATATGTTGGCGACGAAAACACAAAGATTGTGTTTAGTTGTTTACTTGCGACTGGTCAGTTTAGGTCAGGTACAGGGGAGGGACTCTGCATCATTTCAGAGCGCACCATCTGGGGGTGGGGGAGGGGGGGCAGGATGCATGCTAAGCCCTGTGGAGGTCCATGCACATGGAGCCCACAAACACAGCTAAAGACCCTGGCAGATGCCACCTCGGTGGGGTCCACAACACACACACACAGATGCATACATACGCAAATACATAGTCAAATCCGATCAAACATTACACCCGTCCAGATGATCAAGCTAATTGTGCCTCACTGTTTGATAGAGTGAACATGTTGTGTGTTCATCTCTAAAATGACTCTCCTGTTTACCAGAAAATGTTTTGGGAGGATGCTGGCATCCTCTTAGTTTGTTTGTGAAAAGTATGATGGATAAAGCATAGGGCTCAGCCATAGTAATCCAATCTCATCGTCTCACTATTATCATAATAAAGTAATTCATGACAAATTCATGCTTTTTATTAACACATTTGTTCTGATGTGATAAATATTTCTTGTCGATGATGGCTCAAAAAACAGAGGTTCAAATTGAGATAAGGATGATTATGAAAATAAAGAGAAATATAAATCAATTAAATTACTGGTGAATTAAATATGTGTACTTATTTGCAAGGTTTTCCAACATTATTAAAGGGTGAAACACAATATAACATTGTTTACACATAAATACATTATTTCATTTATTTTTACCTTACATCCTTTAGCAACTTCGAGCTCAAATTAAAACAGTATCGCTCCGCGGTCCTCCACGGCGGCAGATCACACATCGAAATGCATTGTGAAGCAAAGCGTAGTGCTACGGCTTTGTTGATACGAGCGGTGTTTGCCACTTTGTGTTCCTATTTACCGAGCCAGGGCTGTGAAGAAGTATCATGTTATTTTTTCAGCACGCACAGAGAACCGTAACCTAGCAAAATGCAAGGAGATATTTGGTGAATTTGACAAAACATTTATTAGCTTACAATTAGCTTGCAATAGCTGACAATACCTTTAAATTAAAGGTGTGATGCTGTATGTGTCCAATGCACTTCAAATCAAATTCAGCAAATAGCTCATTGTGGTCTACTAGCTGTCTGTTCTGTGTGGTTGTGTGCGTGTGTGCTGAAAAATAATTTGATGTTTCGCCACAGCCCTGGAAAATATCAACAATCTTTTTCTCCCATACTGTATCTGTACTGTACAACACCTTAAAATGTGGAGTCAGTGATTGTAAACTAATACCCTTCATAATACACGTTTTACACTTCATGCTTAAAAAGAATCCAGTGTTTCAAAACAAACAAACAAAGTGGTGCAGACCGTGCCACAAAACACTATCACAGCCTTGGCATTGCACGTCCAATGTGGGGGGCAAAACCTCTGAGGGCGCACCCTGTGGATTAGAACGTAAAGGTTGTTTTTGTTCTGATGAGTTCAAATACAACAATCTTACTCCAGAATTCCAGACTCTACCTTAAATCATCTTTCTGGTGATTTTCCCCAAATGGCAACGTAGGCCAAATATGGCGCAAATGTACAGTATATGCATTTCTCAACAAAAAGGGCATTTTTATTTCAGTTTACCAGCGCTAGCTGAATAATGAGAGAGGGACGCCCTCCGTTTAGCCCGAGGCGTACAGCACTAACATCTGGGCTGTCTGGCAGACTGGCCACCATTGGCCTTGTTGCAAACCCTCTGCATGGCCGGTACAGATGTATGCAGGCAGGGGAGGAGGGACATGCAGATGGAGACACGCACGCACGCACGCACACACACACACACACACACAAACGCACACATTAGAGTTGGCACATGCACCCAACAACTGCACACACACACAAAGGCACCCTATATCACTGCCACATGGAGTGATATTGTTCACACACACACACACACACACACACGCACTGATGTGTTGACAGACAAGCATATACACATATATAGCTCGCATATACAGTGTACATGCGAAAAGACATTCGCACATGCCCACACCGACCATATCACGCGTATCGTGCCGCACACACGCGGCCCCCAGATGGAAGCAGCACAGCAGCTGATGTGGTGGGCAGCGCTGGCTGTTGGCTCAGGTAGCATGTTCCCAACAGCTGGTGCAGGTTAGGCATTCCTGGGAATTGGTGCCACAAGGCAAATGTTCCCGTTGGCTTTGAAGGGGCTGCCGCTATAGCAGACAGCCTGGCACTCTGTCACTCAGTCACACGCGCACGCACGCACACACACACGCACACACACACTGTACATTTACAGGCGGCATTGAATATAACGTCACGCGCCATTTTATTCAGCCATAAACATAATACAATATAGCCGTGCATGCAGGACATACAGTGTATTTGTTACAATCTCTTTCCCATCATGCACTTAGGTTGCAGCACACCTGTGTGTGTGTGTGCGTGTGTGTGTGTGTGTGTGTGCGTGTGTGTGTGTGTGTGTGTGTGTGTGTGCAGTGAAATGGTTTCTCTCCCTGGTATGGAGGAATATTAGCCTTTTCGATGCCTGGGGGCTAATTTCCTGCCACAGCTGTTGACTAGTCCCTCTGACATCTGGACAGTGGAGATAGACAGATGAACACACAGACAAACTAAAACCATAAAGTGGGGACTGCAGTTACACTTGTCATTTTGTTGTTGGTGTTTTTCAGTTCCGCGGCGTGTTTTAATTTTGGCACTGTATGCTGACATGTGGCTGGAAATGAAGGCTATCATTCATTTAAAGTGGTTTGTTTAGACAGAAACACTGTCGGCCCAGGTTTTTAAACCGTCTTTCTCTCTTTTGAGGGAACAATGCTTCCTATCACGTTTTATCAAAATTATTATTATGAATATGAGTTTCCGACTTGGAAGTTGCACACGAACGTCCTCTCGTCGTTTCAAGTGGGAAATTTACTAAATATAACAGAATTCCAGACTTTGAGTGACCTTCAGCTTTCTAGCATGGCACAGGAAATGATTTTGATCCATGATCTAGCTTGCGATATTGAATTGATATTGAATGCAGCACAGATATGAAAGAGTAACGGATTGTTTGTAGCAAACATGACATAGTCGTAATTCTGCACAAGTGGGAAGTAGGAACTTCCGACAAGCTTGTGAAGTCGCCATAACATTTTTGTCTTCTTTACTTTTCACATTCCCATTATCTCAGGACAAGAACCAGATGAGTTGTCTACAATAACCTTTGAGAAATTCACTAACATGAAATAGTTGGTATTCCAATATAGCTATTTGATGTTAATATCTCTGACTTGCCTCATTAATAGATCAGAAAAAGAAAAAGAAAATATTACTGGAGCTGTCTCACTGTATGAAAACTGATAATGATTCTTTGTTTTTCAGCTTGTCAAGCTTAAAAACACCTGTGTATGCCTGGAAAATACTTTTTTGTTTCTTTTATTTCTAAAAGTGAACTCTTTGGTATTTGATACAAATGTGTTTTCCTAATCAGCGATGCCCCCCAGGTGTGTGAGAGTTGTGTGGAGAATGATGCAATTATACAGCAGGTAGTTTGGCCGGCTGATCTAATTAGTCAAGCTGATTGATAACACCCATTGAGTCCTGATACTGTGATTTATTGCATGCTACGGAAGCTTATTTGTGTCCAGGGAGATAATAATGCCTGTTTTGTAGTTTTTTTCTTTTCTTTTTTTCTGAGTGAATACATGAATGTGTACAACTTCCAAGAAAGTTCAGGTAAAAAGTGTTTTGGTACGTTATTATTGTTATTTGTCATATAAATTACATACTCTTAAAGGTAAAGTCAGCTATTGCAAGCTAACTGTAAGATAAATTGATCAAATTGATCAAATATCTCCTTGAATTTTGCTAGCATACCATTCTCTGTGTGGTGAAAAACGAATCTGATACATCTACACAGCTTTGGCTCTGTAAATAGCTAAATGAATAAAGCCGTTGTACTACGCTTTGCTTCACAATGCGTTTCGATGTGTGGGGCGGCGCCGCAAATGACCGACCCTGCCTTTAAGGGTGATGGCTACTTTCTTTTCTGAACATATTAGGTCATCGTAACACACAGACACTTTTACAGGTACAGCACACTGTGTGAGCCTATGAGCGTCATACGGGGAGGAGTAGAGAAATGTGCCAGCCAAGCACTCACGCACTAAGGTGTGTGTATGTGTGTGTGTGTGTGTGTGTGTGGCAAGAGGGGTGGGGGGCATGCACTGTCTCAGTTTCAAACCAAAACAACATTGTTAATCATTTCAACGACATTCACATTCAACAACAAGTGCAGTTCCAGACACAAACTAAGGGGCACCTTTATATACTGGTGTATGCTGCTCTATGTTACGAGCTTTGGTGAGACACTGCTTAATAATTATAATATCAAATAAGCCGATAAACGAATCCCAAAATGTGAAATGTAGGAGAATGAATTAGCGTGTATTTCCAGCAGTTGTGGCTATAAAAGACAGGAAGGCTGGCCAGATGTAGAGACACATTCCCGCCTTCTTCCTGCTAGCGTGGGGGGTTTGGAAGAGGCCGGCTGGCTCTTGGCTTGGAGGCGCCATTAACCAATTTAGCTTCCAGATGTCCATCATGCAACCACAGCCAAAGCTCCACAGCTCTATGTGTTTCACACGCGCGAGTGTAAACCACCTACACACACGCACAAGCACACACAGAGAGACACACACAGACACACGCGTTCACACGCGTACGCGCACACACACACGCACGCACGCACACAGACACACTGCTAACCATGAGTTTGGGATGGTAGCTGCTCCTACTGCTGAACATGAGACAGGACAAGTTCACTTTTACACATCACACACACACACACACAGACACATAGCAAACCCGACTAGTGCTTTGCCTGATGTGTGTATGAGGGAGGTGGTTGATTGACAAGCGCAGATCCTCATAAAGCCCAGACTTTTTTTTTTTTGATCGTTTCTGAGATGATCCTCAGCCATCTGGAGATAAACAAGTTAAATACACAGTTGTTTCTCCTGATGTCTACCCCCCCGAGACAAACACACACACAGACACTCACACACAAGCTAGACACACAAGATGATGTTTGCTTTCACTTGCACGTGCGTACATAAAACGCACATAAACATGAATAAATGTGTAGACAAAATTGCATTTTACACAAACACACACACACACACACGTAAGATAATGTTTCGCTTGCACATGCATGTGGGCACACATACATAAACATGAATGACGTAGACAACCCTGTGTTTTATACACACACACACACACACACACACACACACACACACACACACACACACACATAGACAGATGTTGCACCACTAGAAGCCCAGAGACCCAACAGATGTTCCCAAGCCAATCAGATAGGCTTCCATTGATAGTTCATGAATATTTCAGACTCAGTCAAAATGGCGACGTTCCAGACGGCCCATACAACAGCAATCGCACTGGGCCAGATTAGCAGATCGTTAAACTGTATGATCGGACCTTCTCCCACCGCCTGCTGCAATCACGATGCATACTGTAGGGTATATTTGTGAGTTGGATGGAATTTTAGAAAATTGTTGTTTAATAATCACATACTGTATAAAGTATCAGGTAGCACATTAAAGGTATATCAAGCGTATGTAAGCTAATGCACGTATTGTTAAATTCTTTAAATATTTCCTAGCTTACCGTTCTGAATATCCGGTATTTCAACACAGCCCTGGCTCCATAAATAGGAACATAAACATGGTGGTGCAGACCGCTCACGAAAACAATATGCTAGCATTGCAATGGGTTTCCAATGTGTGGGGCGGAGCTTCTGAGGTAGCACCCCATGGCATTAAAGGGAGAGGTGTTTTTGTTTTGCTCGAGTTCAAATATCAACAGGTTTTCTCCGGATTTACTTTACCTAAACATGTACTGTATGTGTTGACTGAGTGAAATATACCTGCATATATAGTATAACAGTATTATATGCACTGTATTCATTAACCAGTAGAAATGGCAGATACAAATAATATAGTGAGGGTATTTTTGATAAAACATAGACTAACAATGGCGGCTACGTTACGTAACGTTGGAAAGTCTTGTTATGTCGGACAGTTCAGCTGAAGTCAACTTTACAAAGCCTTGTGCTCCCAGACACAACGTCATTGTCCCCGAGCACGCTGCGGGTTGCAGTGAAAGTGAAAGTGAGTTCCTGCGAGAACAAAGGGACAAATGTGCCCATGTGCAGTATACCGCCAGGTGTATAAGTATTTAGACTGAACATGGGCCTCAATGAGCAGCTGGACATGCCAGACAAGCCCTGTATACAGTACATGCAGTAATAAGCACTTGAAGTATTTACATGTACAATCATAAATATATAAATAATTTGTATTTCTTTTTGTTCTTTTTATGCATTTATGTTTTAAGAAAAGATCATAGGTCAGGCCCCCAGCCATGCCGATGCACATTTCTGCAAATGTCCCTAGATGTCCATTCCCTCTTTCCCCACTCTGCGCGTTTTGTCTCGCTCTCTTATTCTGTCTCCCTCCTTGCCTCGAAGGAAGGACTCTTTAATCTTATCACTCCCAGGGCAGAGAATCAAACATCTGTTTGCTCAACCCCCCCACTCCCCCCCCCCCCGCCAACCTCGTCTGCCAGCCAGCAGATTCCCAGAGACTCATCCCTCGATGCACGCCTCTATTAGGGGCATGATGAGGAAGGCCAGGGGACACGGCTATGGAGTGATACACAACTAAGGCGAGGAAGGAAGGAAGGAAGGAAGGAAGGAAGGAATTGAGGAATTTATTACAGATGTACAAATAGAAAGATGGAATGCATAAACAGGTCTCCAATGTACTTTACTCCATATGAATACAAGTATATAAAACTATTAGCAACTAAACTATTTGGAACTAACTGTCAAATTGTGAAATGATAAATACTACACCGGCTGTACACAGCAGGCAAGGCATGTACAGTAGATGTTGTTCTTATCCATGGCAACTGGAGCTGCAGTAGAACCAGATTCCATCTCTTACTAGAGATAGAAGCAGCCAAAAGGTGTGTAAAGGTCAGTGCGAAAACCCTCAAAAAATATAAACAAACAACCTTTTCTGCTACAGGAAAACTGCTTGGAATGGAACGATGGACATGGTGCACAGACACAGCCTAATATAGCCTCACACTTCTACTGCATATGGGAAATATAACTGTTGTGGGTGTTGTTATTTATAATTGCAATTTTAAAAACATTTACATTATGTTTTTTCCTAATTACAGTATTTGTACTGCCCAATATTTAAAATTGGATAAAGAATTATCAGGGTTATATGCACAATATGTACAAACTGTATAATATACAATGATACATTTAGGCTAAATGTAGGCTATACTCTTAATCTAAATTTTTACATTCTGTTCATTATAAAGGAAAAAAATTTAATACTCAATAGGCAAAATTGACTTCATGTTTATTTTTAAGCAGATATACTTTCTACTGCTGTTTTGCTATTAAATAATAACTATTAACCACTGAGAAACTGGAAAACAGGAGCAGGACAAACTGTATTGCATGTGAGAAGGGTAAAACATGGATTCTACAGTGACCTCCAGAGGCAGATTGCAGAAAATCATGGTCAATATCAACATTACTATATATCTAAAAAAGAAATTGCCAAAATCAATAGTGAATCAAACACATTTTATTTTGTACATATTGTAGCCTGTATACATCTAAATACATTTTACTAGATTAGGAATTTTAAATGATTAGGCAAGACCAGTTTATTTATCATAATAAAAAGCCTGTCAAGAAAAGGAAAGGAACTTTTATTGTCACATACACTTGTCAATCGACTATTATGTATTGCATAAAAATAGCGAAAATAGTTTTTTTCTTATGCTACTGTATAAATACATGCTACGCATATACTGTATAGTACTCACCTTGAAGCGTTTCATTTAGGATACCTATAAGAGGTTAGTAAAACAATACAATTATTATAAACATCAGGGTGACCTTTTTTTCTACAATTCCACGCGTTTGGGAATTTGTGAATGGCTATACAGTAGCTACTGTATATGTTAATAAATACATTAATTTCGTGCATATGGCTATTGCATAATTATACATGTTTTATTTATGTTCATGTGGGCCTATAAGGCTAGATCATTGAGACTAGATACTTGTTTGAACAAGCAACGTATTGTGAAGTAGGCCTATGGTTTTCCAAAAAATATTAGACAGGACCTATCCTCAAGGATTCAGCCTTCACTTGCATTAGCATGTGATATAGTCTACCGGATCATATGAATTAATTGCCATGCCAGGCTACAGTTTATTGAGCCATCTATTAGTAACGCCAATACGTTTCTCGTGACAACAAGGGAAAGCAACAGTAAATGTAACTGCAAGTTCAGAGGCTGAGTAGATAAACCTTGCTCAAATAGTGCGTGACTATAGACCAAGGGGTCTACTGTATATTTTTATATTCTAAATATATTTGTATAGGCTAATACTTGTGAAAGGGCTTGTATTTTGACATGGGTTATTATGGTATCGTATATTTTGTCACGTATATGCTGTTGTGTACTACGCGAGCTGTTTCGAAACCTCTCGCTCCGGATTCTGGAACTATAGGACGACATAAGCGTGTAGAGATGAGCCATTGCCCAATGTCTTTAAATTTGCTGCCTGAAGTGATCACTGCAAAATAACGACTAGACTATATGCCTACATTAATTCCGCAATAATAATAATAATAATAATAATAATAATAAGAAAGAAAGAAAGAAAGAAAGAAAGAAAGAAAGAAAGAAAATGATAAAGAAAAGCAGCGTTTACATTAAACTACCTGTGAAATATGCTTTCAAATGTTAATTTATAATAAAAATAGGCTATCCCGACGTGACAATTTAGCGAATAGGCTATAGAATCGTTTAGTCCATATATTGACCAACATGTTGCGCAAAGCAGGCTATATCCTACAGCTTAATCAGAATATTCCAGGATGGCATTTCTTTAAAAACGTGCAAATTCAAATGTGACATTTCGAAATATAACTGTCCGTGTTACTTGAATGATGTGCCTGCCTGTGGTGTGTGGGGTTGGGCTCAACAGAAAACTTTGTTCAATCAACTGTTCTAGCAACGCTGGACGGGTTGCATCGTTGTCTTACTAAGTATTTTTCATCGCACATCCTCTTTCTCTTTCCATTCAGAAACAATCGCTTTTTTCTCAAGGTAGCTGCACCTGTCGAAAGCGCTCCTCCCCCAAGTGCGGATCCGTGATAGACTACAGTACCCAAGGCGCACCGCGTTGCTCTCAACTCGTCCCTGCTCCGCTGCCGCTGCGCCAGTCCGCCTTGCCTCGCACTCGCAGAACCAGTTGGCTTGGCCTTTTTCTGCCTTCTCACTGTGTGCTGTTGTTGCCTGGTGTCAACCTACGCCGAGAAAACATATCCCTCCCTCTCCACTGTTCAGGGGCTGCTTCCAATTTGCCTTCACTCTTCTTCTCACCAGCACCATTGGCTTCCGCGCTGCCAGTCAAGTCGCTTTCTTCCAGCCCGAGTTCAGCAGCAACAGCTCGGAACATCTGGCCGCCGCAGCGCGCTACACTCCCGTCCCTCCTGCTCGCTCCCGTCGCTTCGCTGCCTCGGCAGCTTGTTATGGAAATTAGTATAAAGTCAATTTAGTTGTGTCTCTGGAAGAAGAGGGATTTGACGAAGGAAGCAAGAAGACATTGGAGCGTGTTGTCTGTAAGTGCCTTTAATGCCAGAGTCCGATTATAGGTGGCTCACGGTGGGTTACGAAGGGGAAAAAGTAGCTAAACCTTCCTAGCATAATGTGTTCTCTCAACACAGAAATAGTTGCTAGGTTAGCCTTTTCTTGCTGGTGTGTTAGCAGCTGTTGGCATGGTATCGGGCCTAATGCACAACTGTACATATCTTTAAAATGTAGTCGGTGTCGTACCGAGGTTGTTCGCCTACCCGACATTGTTTATTTGCATTGAAATTGGTCTGTTAGCAACCCCTTCAGCGTGAGTATATTAGTGATGTACCGTTGGTATAATATTCTCATATACTGTAGTGCCTTGTTTGCTTTTTTTTTTTACTGTTTTTCATGTATGAACTTAGTATGTTTGTCATCGTTATTGTTAGTTTATTGCAGATGACGTTTACATTATACATTGTCCTTTCCTAGATCCCTGTTCGTCTCGAAAAAGAGCCGTGTTGTAGCTAGTCAACGGACAATTCAAGTGTGGGGAACTATTTCGGCACGACACCTGTTCCCTTTACTTTTGTTAGCCTAATCGGCTATAGCTAGCTGCGTGGGTCTGTGTGTATTTGTGTGTGTGCGCTAGGTTGTTATATGTGCTGGTTAGGAAATTGATTGTAGTCTTGTCGTGTGTTATTTTGTCTGGCGACCATATCACACTGTGAGTAAGCAGACCTGTTGGAGTTACACACACCAGCCATCCAGAATAAAGGTTACACAGAATAATTGTTATGATTGGTAGTTCGTGCTCTATCGAATGAAGTTTCAGATTGTCCCAGTACGCTACGCAACCTGTTAAACACAATTCGTTGATTTGTCGATAGTAACCTATAGTTTTTCCAGGACGGTTGCCATCTGTGTTCCAATACAGTAAGTGTGACATTTACAAAAAAAAAAGAAAAAAAGATGGAAGGAAATTGTAGCCTGTGTTGCAGTGGTTGCAATGTTGTTACTCCGTATCCTGTAGCGACCAATCTCCTAGGAGTTTAACACTGTAATTAAAGATGCAGACAGAGAAGTAAAGAAATCCATTTGTGAAGATTATCTCGCAAGGAAATATATGTTTTACCCGGTGTCAATGTAACAGCAATACGTAACAAGAGTCTATTATAAAATTGTTAAAATGTAGACTACTTTAATTTAGAATTATAACAAGGTAAGTTTAACAAACCAATTTTCAAATGCCGTTTTTGTTGTTTTATTTGAATTTCTTTAAAAAAAAAAAAGGCTATATATTATTAGAATATGCCATTATTCTTAATCAAGCAATTTCGCATATGCTAGGATCAATTACAGTAACCTATTTGTATTGCGAGACTACAATTAGTTCAAATGAACGTTTTTACTGATACTTTTCTGTACGATAACATAAATTAGGCCTAGTCCCAAATTCGGGTTAGAACGTTAAAGAAAGCAGGGTTTGTAATACGTGTTTTCCTTTATTATTAAGGGTTTGTACAGCTTTTGTTTAGGGGTTCACCCGTGGGGTCTATACGACTGTTCCCATTGTTTCCCTATTCAGTTATTTTCTGTCACTTGTCCGAATGGGCCGGGAACGGAGGTGGTGCGCAGTGAACCGTAAATTAGAAGAAAACAATATCAGCTGCGTGCGTCTGTCAGTTGCAAATGTGCTGTGCGTCTCGCCTTTGTTTATAGTTACTGGAAGTCGGAGAACAAGGCAGAAAAAAACTCGTGGGATATTTAAATTCCTCATAAGAGAGAGTAGCATATCAAACTATTATTGTGAAAAGAAATACTTAGTTTCCATTTACTCTACCCATAGTGGACATGTTACGAAGTTATATTTGAGAGGGGGCATCTTCATTTATTTATTTTTACGAGAACACAAATTGGCTGAATTTGGCAAAACTACCCAGCTCTCCCAGAGAGAGCGAGAGAGAGGGCGATAGTGTGGAGAGAATGAGCGAGAGACCAAGATGTGTGATGGTGGCTGAATGAAAGAGGAGTCTGGTGGCAGGAGTGTAGAAGAGGCAGCATATGGCTGCAGAAAGAGCACAGCTGGAGGTAGCATCTCCATCTGAGGATGATGTCAGAGCAGCTGACAGGCTGCCACACCACCACCACCCCCCCCCCACACACCCACCCACCCACCCCCCCACACCCCAACCGCACACCTCCCCCCACCCCCCACCCCCCACCCC
>JAODUE010000007.1:1214162-1246961 GCA_027564755.1 Amblyopsis hoosieri
AGATCGAGAGCTTTGCCTTCCGGCTCAGCTCTCTTTTCGTCACAACGGTGCGGTAAAGTGATTGCAATACCGCTCCCCTGATTCTCCGGCCAATCTCCCGCTCCAATGTCCCCTCACTCGCGAACAAGACCCCGAGGTACCTGAACTCCTTCACTTGGGGTAAGGACTCATATATATATATATGTAATCCAGTACTACACAGCTTTGGCTATCTACATAAATAAAGAGGCGCAGTCAGACAACACACACACCAACAACACACTAGCCTTCGCAATGCATTTCCAATGTGTGGGGCAAAGCTTCTGAGGGAGCACCCTACGGCATTGACGGGTGTTTTTGCTTTGATTTGAATTTGAAATGAGCAAACTTTAAAGAAATACTGACTATACCTTAAAATGTTGTACAGAACGTCTATGTAGGGTATTGGCCTGCATCTCTGTGTCTGTGTCCAAAAACAGCTCTCCCCTCATCAGACTTATAAAGGCTATATGAGGACGACCTTGATAGGGCCCTGTTCCACTTACCTAACTGCAGTTACACTATGGTTCACACAAAAACAATGCCGTACGGTACTGTAACTCAAACACTACAACCGATCTATGAAAACACCGCAATCTTCTGCATCTTCAAGATGAACTTCAGATGACAGAGACCTTAAAAACGCAGTGTGGAAGTAGTGCCATGCAACTAAAGTTGACAGGTTGCTTCATTTATGAATGAATGTGTACGCTATTTGCTACATTAACTTAATTTATTTTTACATGCACTAATAGCATAGCGAGCGTCATTATGTACAGAGAAATTATAGACATAACACGCATCTAGGCTACTCAGTTGGCAAATTAAAAATTAAACATAGCTACGCAGTAGGTATTTAAACATTTAAAAAACACATAAGCTTATAAAATATTACTGAGCTAAAGAAAAAAAAAAAATACAAGAACTTCCACTGGGCTTAGTTTGACCAGAACATGAGGTAATCAGGGGTAAATCAGGTTTGGGATTTATTCATTCTTAGTGTCTTGAACAAAAAGCACACAAAATAAATGGATTTACAAATATTCTCCAAGTAAAAATACTACTGAAAACGGTCAACTAATCAATACACGGATACCATAAACGTATCTAAAAAGCATTTCCATTTTCCTTCTGGGCCTGCACTGTTTTATGAAAAACCTCACCACTAGATCACCAACAATCTCTATCAACTAGAAAAGTGGGTATATTCTCCTTGCCTCCTGGAAAAGAATATGGGCAATTCATATTAGATAGTGGGTTAAAAGACAAAAACATCTGGTGGTTATGTGTTAGGTCTACCTCAATCAGCCAGCACTGAAGAACCCCCATTTGTAGAAGACATAAGAGGAGTGAAGACTGAGGTATTAGCCAATGTAGATGCAAGCACACTCACTTTCTAGCACACCATTAGGCTACCAATAGACCACTTGACTTGTTGGCCCTGTTGGATACAAGTCAAGCAGGGCAAATGATCAACTGGACTTAAGAGTGTGTTCTCAGGACAAAGTGCAGATTAAGTAATGTGCATTAGTCTAGCTATGTAGCAAACTGACAGATGAGCAAACTGATGAGCATAAATGAACTATCGCCACACTAAAGGCCTGCCTGGAGTTCTGGAATTATGCCAACACAGGTATTTTCAGAAACAGGATGTGATACTCAAAACAGAAACGTAATTTACTCTTTTGGCACAGTTTAATCGTGTTTAGAGATAAATTACATTCTGAACGCTGGTCAACTAATTTAATCAATTTTTTTATATAAATGACATTATGACCACTGGTCAACTCATTTAATACATTTTTAGATATTAATAGACTTGTTTCCGCACCTGATTAGCAGTTCCTGGGTAGATAGGCCTACCAGTAAATCTAGGTTCACTATAGACCCATCTATATTTAGCTTTTCTAAAGCAAAATATTCCTGCCATTTCATAAAATATTTAACACATCTGCTAGAATATATATTCTTACTAACACTGTGTTCTTACACTATTAGTACAGTTAGGTGCAAGAACCTTTGACAGCAAGTTACTTGTGAATGAGAAGCTGTGGTCATTTGCATAATGAACCAGAAACACTAGAAGCCATATCACTTTAATTTATCTTGCATGCAAATATTCCCGCTGGTCTACTCTACAAAAAAATATCACTCGATTGCCTACTTTTATGCAAAACACAAACGGGCTACTTTGATGTACATTAGCAAGAACTAATATTGCTTGTAGTTAAATTACCATTAAGTAGTAATGACATGAACAATAATGCACCATTATAGCATTTTCATGTAATGTAGCATAGTTACAGTATACGGTACCGTACTTTAGTCATTCGTGAGGTGAGCTCTCCAGTAATAGCACACTAAAATTAGATGCTTTAGAAAATGAAACTGGCGCTGAGCTGCACACTAGCTATACGGTACAGTACGGTAAATTCATCCTATTCCCATAAGTAGAAGGAGATAGAACAGTCTGAAGACCACAGGAGGTTCCTTGATAACGAACGGGCCAGGTGAAAGTGACTAGCTATACGGTACCGTACAGTAAAGTTAATCCTATTCCCATAAGTAGACAGAGATAAAACAGTCTGAAGACCACAGGAGGTTCCTTGATAATGAACTAGCCAGGTGAAAGTGACTATACGGTACAGTTAATAAATTAATCCTATTCCCATAAATATACAGAGATAAAACAGTTTGAAGACCACAGGAGGTTCCTTGATAATGAACGGGCCAGGTGAAAGTGACGGCCGAGCAGAGATTAGCTAGCTAGCTTGCCTACAAACACACAGTGTAAACAAAAGAAATGGACTACATTCACTTATGCAGTAGGCATGCTGATGGTATCCCCTTAAAACACAATGTTAACAATACTGTAGTGCACAGTACGGTCCGGTACCGTACAGTATGTTACGGTACTACAGGCAATAGTTGGCACTGACAAAAGACCGTTAACATCGAAAGACAATATACACACAAAAATGAGCTTCAGCACAAAATGCCATCGTAGCTGTTAAATCATATTCTAACCGTGACATTACTACATTGATATGAAAGGTACCTTCGTCAAATATTTGGCTTTTGCAGTTGGGTTCGAAGAGATTTCGATTCCTCAGCCCGCTCACCTCCGCCATCTTGGTTCTTCTGAAAGCAAACTGACGTCAGAAGAACAGGCGTGTTTTTCTTCATAATTCAAACTTTTTCAAAATCGACACTTTAAAATCCCCAAATCAAACGCACCGCTAAATTTATTTCATACAATAATTTCACATATTCTTTTTGTCAAACAATATCTATAAAATTGAAATTATTATTATTATTATTATTATTTCAATTTCAATATTATTATTACTATTTGGACAAATGTGCAGTAAATAATCGATCTCTGACATTAGGCTACTTGAGCTGTTTATTAGTTTATGCAGGCAGCTTCAACTTCATAGGCTTCCTGTTTAATAATTTAGTTGAATTGAAGCACTTTGAATCTTTTTTTATTTTTCTTAATCCTTCAGATAATAAATATAATCAAATAAAAACTGCAGGTGCGCATCTTTATAATATTAGTTAAAGTTTGACTGTTCTCATCATATTGTTTCCTACACTATATAATTAAATACAACAACTGCTAAACTATTTTAAAACTATTATTCCTTATAGGTGTTTAACCGGTTATTCCCACATATTCCTGCTGATCTGGAAAGATGATCTTCCAGTGAAACATGAATCCTGCTGCTTTTCTTGATTTGTAAACTCATGTTATATTGCATTACAATATGGCGAAACATGCCTCTTTATTGAAGAAAACAGAAAACATTTGTTCCTTTGTTGTAATGAAAGTGTTTATATGAAATATAAATCTAACTGAACATGCTGGAGAGACCAAATGTTAAAAACAAATAGTTGAAACTACTACGTGTTTAGCCTACTATAGGCTCAGAGAGGATTCAACTGAAAGTGGTTTTGTATTGCTTGGAATATTTTCCACAAATGTACTGAAACGCCATATATCAAGTTTAGCCTGCTCAGTTTGCTTTGACTGTGTTTGCTTTAGCAGAATCAATAATTATTCAGGTTCATTCTAATCTTGCTGTTTACAAAAGTTATATGTTCTTTCCTAGTTCCCACATACTGTAAGAAATCCTGCTCCATAGAATTTGACATTTAGATCAGTGTAAAGGTATAACGCACTGCTTGTTATAAGTAAAATAATACTTTAAGTTTAGATACATTCGTTTTATGGAGAAGTACATTTCTTTATGGAGGAAATGTCATGTCTTGATATAACCTGATTTTGTGTTACTTACAAATGGGCAAGTTCAGACAGCTGCTATGACATCACAGTCTTCAGGATAGGCTACTCTGCAATAGAGACATAAATCTGTTATGTAGGGAGTAAAGGCTGCTTTAATCACTCAGAGCCAGATAGTGTTTAATATCCTTTCAGATGCTTCCATTGTTTATATGATTAGAAATACCATTCTGCTGTGCAACCAGAGTGCTAGGTAAGGAGCAGTTTAGAAACATATACTGTAACAGGGACACAGTCAGGCCAGGTAGTGGGAATATTGGTAGCCTATATAGATTATGCACCTCTTCACTTACATGTAGAAAGTCTGACCATGTCTGACACTACCCCTTTTATGATTTGATACAAAATCCTTGAGGATTATAAACCACGTGAGTTAGAGGCAGTGAAGCTTGACTGGATTGTTGATTTACATGTATTCCAAGTAGGCCTATATTCCTGCAAAGAAAGATTGATAGATGATTCTGTGAAAGCAACGGGAATTTGTACAGTATTATGGTGACGCTGTGTGTGAATTTGTGTCAGCGCTCTATTCTTAGCCTGCCCCAGTGGCCAGCAGAAATATGAGAGACACCCGGCTAAATTTAGAGCGGCGCACCGAACAGCGACTAATGCCCCCGAATGAAACACTGATCAACAGGTATTTGTGTGTGTGCGTGTGTGTGTGTGTGTGTGCGTGCGTGCGTGCGTGCGTGCGTGCGTGTGTGTGTGTGCGTGCGTGCGTGCGTGCGTGCGTGCGTGTGTGTGTGTGTGTGTGTGTGTGAGAGTGAGAGTCCCAGTAAAAGTGAAGATGTATCCATGTCTTCTTTCATCTTTATCTTCCTATGGGTGAGATAGACCTACATTTGCGCATGCAAGGATTTTCAATTTGGCACGGATTGAAGCGCTGCAGGTTCAAGTCATGAATCTACAGTGTTTGGTAGAGGGGTCCCTCTAGTGGCCATGCGTTAAAACAACACCTGCAACCTCCACCCACTGCAGATCAAGGACTACCGCGAATATCGCACAGTGTAAAAACAGTTAATTTATTTCCATTTAATTTCTTTCTTATATAAATGTATTTTAAGAATGTTAAGGCTCTTTTGTACGAAGCCAGAGTAAAGGCAACATGTATTTGTAAGCTACAGTCTAGCATATTATGCTACTGTAAGTAGCAGCATTATCTATAATAGGTCTACGTTAGCCTACATTATAAGATGAATTACATGTTCTTATATAAATGTATAATTATGCATTCTTTGCACCTGCTTCCAATTCAGAAAACTTGTTAGAATAATGTTTCATTATGGGAAAAAATCCTGGAACTTAAGTGGTAACTCAATTAGATATGGATCTTACATTTATGACTTCCACGTGCTGCAGAACGCTCTGGTGGTCATTGAGGCAGTGTCCATAATCGTGTCAGTCCTTAACAGTGTTGGGCAGTATAGTTACTATTAACTAGTTACTGTAACTTTTTTCAGAAAAGTAATTACTATTTCCAAAACAGTAATAGTATTACAATGACTAATCCAAGTAATACTGCAATCCTGCGTTACAAGAACAATATTTCTGGTCCTAGCAAACTTAGGGTAGGCTAATTGAACCAACCTGTCCAATCATCTGGTTTGAGAGGCTGCAATGTTTTCACTTTGGCTGGTTGTTGACTCATAAGGTTAATTATTGTTCCAGTAAAGAGGATTCAGTTCTAAAATGAGCTGGCTACACAGGTTGTCATTTTTCGAAGGGGCGAGACAGGGTAGTGATTGTGAAAGTAATATAGTAATGCTACTAGTTACTAGCTACTAGTTACTTATAAAAGTAAAGTAATATTATTACTTTTTGAAGGAGTAATAAGTAAATTGTAACTTATTTTCAATTCCTGAGTAATTTGCCCAACACTGGTCTTTAATAACCTTTTTACTACTTCTATGGTATTTTTATCTTAACCTGCACTTTCTAAATAATTCCAGACGGTGGCGGCATTCTCATACTTAGACAGTTATTCTATAAAATGTAGATTTTTGGCAAAATCTGATATTATCTCCTCATACAGTCCACTATAGATGCCAATTCTTTATGCGCACTGAAAACATAATCAGGTGTTTTATACAAATGTAAATTATGTAAATTGGAAACAAGAACAATGTGGTGCATATGCTACAACATGATGTAATGGTAGAGCTTCTGAGAGAGCACCCTATGGCAATGAATGGAGATGTGGTTTTGTTTTGATTGAGTTCAAATATAAAACATATTTCCCCAGAATACCTGACTACACCTTTAAATTGGTAACAAATGTATATTTATATATACTGTACATTATAATGGTTTGTACTCAGATTAATTGTTATTTATAATACCGTTATGTTCCTAGGATACCAAAATGCTTTTCATGAAATTACAAATTACATGTGGCCAAAAATCTCTAAAAGGTTTTGCAGACTGAACTCAAGGCTGAGTGGGCTGTAGATTCCGTACTTGATTGACTGATCTGCCTGATGCAGTGACCTCCCTGATGTCAGTTTTGAGTATAGGAAGTTTACTAATGGCAGCACATTTTCAGCATATTGCTCCACCTCAACAGACAAACTATTTTAATTGATTTAGTATTTTTATGCATAGTGTAATGTTAACATTTTGCATACAGTGTAAATAAATAATTGTATTACGTAGACTTCACCTGTATTTATATTACAAGGCATCGCAAATATTACATTATTTGATTATAATACAGTCAACTGCAATTGTGTTTGAACATTTTTTTCAAACTTGAAGGCAAATGAAAAAGTAAAAGAGATACTGACAGTAATTATTTATGCACCATGATCACATAAACAAAACAATCTTTAAACCTTACAATAATATTGCTTCAATAAGAAACAGTAAGAACTTAGCAAACTGATCGTTGTCATGGTATCCATTTGTGAATCATGTAATGCACACACACACACACACAGCTGGATAACTATAAATCTCCAACTGGACCCTGTCGTCATGACATTCACTATGGTAACTATAGGGGACTTTTAAAGAAGGACATCTAGTCATTTAGCCCTGTCACTCTGTATCCCGGTTAAACAATGATTTTAGGCCGTGCCTAAATAGTTAAACCCTTCCCATCTGAAAATATTGCACAATTACAAAATATATAACAGTCAGAACAGATGTGTTAAAGAAAATGAAAAAAATGTACTGACTGCTGCTGTATTACATTTAGAATGTAATAGTAGTATGTTTAGTTTAGTTTAGTATATTACAGTAATGTTAATCCATTTGTGTAATATCAATTTAAATATTTAACATGATTTGGCTGACTTACATTGGTCCTAATTTACCCACCATTTATTTGAATGTTTCTCTAACAAAGAAATGGTTCCCAAAATGTGGGTTGCAAGATGGTTTTAGTGGGCGTTTTCAAATGACACTATCATTCTTTTTTGTCTGTTTAAATTTGTTTTATTTCTTCACATTCATAGGCACATACATTAGATTTTGGTCAATAGTTAATTTATTATTGTTTTGTTTAAACCATTATTATCAACATCTTAAACACTGTTTATTTGTGTTAGCTTACAGCAACATTGCTAATATTGTATATAGCTTCATTAGTTTGGCTGAAAAGCACTGCAAAATATGTTCTATCTTTTAAAATAATATTTGATGAAACTTTGTTGCCCACTATATTTAATATGAAAATGTTAATATTTATATTTAATTACTTATATTTTTAAATGTATTTAATATATATATATATATATGTATTATTATTCTAAGAATATTGAACTGATCAAATTCAAATTCCTAATTATATTACCTTCAGCACAAAATGTGTTACTTTCTGTTACTATATAACAACACTTCAGAGGCGATGACCCTATATCTCTTTTAGGTTTTAGGGTTTTAACTAGCACGTCTCTAAAGCACCAGCGCTCCATGCCCAGAGGGCCGAGGCTGAAAGGGAAAGCCAGAACGGGGACAACACAACACGGCCTGTTTGCTGCCTGATGAGGGGATCATCACGCTCTCCACACTTCTGCTGTCAGACCTTTTGTTCTATCAACATTACTCACCCACCAGGACCCTGCCTCCCAGGTAACTATGCTGCGGAGCGGGTGTGTGTGTGTGTGTGTGTGTGTGTGTGTGTGTGAGGCACAATTCACAGCGAGAGAGAGAGAGAGAGAGAGAGAGAGAGAGATAGAGAGAGAGACAGAGAGTGTGTGTGTGTGTGTTTAAACCAAGCCTTTATTGGCAATTCTCTCCTTACAACTAAATACTTAATTAAAACAATCTTAATAAAAAAAATAAAAAACTTTCCAACCTAGAGAGAAGTTACTAGTACATCTTCCCTTATGGCACAGAGAGCATCTCTCAGACCCCAAACCCTGCCTCAGAGGAAACTATGCTGCGGAGTTGCTGTGTGTGTATGTGTGTGCGTGTGTGTGTGTGTGTGTGTATGTGTGTGTCAGGTACAATACACAGTGAGAGAAAAGAGAGAGAGAGATAGAGGGAGAGAGAGAGAGAGAGAGGAGGGGGGGGGTGGGACTTTCGAATACAGAATAAAACTAGTTCTTTCAAAGTGACAAACTGTAAAACAAAAAATAAATCAAAACGACTAAGCTTGTAATAAACGGAAAATCACACAACGACCACGTTTGAAACAACACCAGAGGTGCGTTCAGATTTGTTGAACGTTCGTGGCGAAAGTGTTTGCTTTGAACTTGAATTCTGAACGATTTGTGTAAACATTCCAAAAATATTAGATTTAAACTGTCACTCTTTGTCCAACTTCAATGTGCGTTCACTGAGAACTACCTCCTCAAACGCAAAACTATTTAATTATGTTTGCGAATGTTCGCAAACGTTCGCCAATTCTGAACACACCTCTGGTCATAAAGACCACCATCATAACCTTTGTAAATATCACTTCCTGTAGGTTTTACCTCCAGCATTTGGAATGCTGGAGGTAAAATGGCAAAACCAAAATTCTGAATGTAGCCTATTGTCACCTTATTTATTTAACCATTATTTAACCAGGAGGTCCCTTAAAATTAAAACATCTCTTTTTCAAGAGAGACCTGGTCAAGATGGCACACCATTACAAAATATATAACACTTAGAAGAAAATACAAATAAAACATTTATAAATAAGCCAAGTAAAATAAAGCACATTAAAACAGACATTGGACAACATCCAGCTTCTGAATAGCACTCATTGGTTACACAGTTCTTAATTAATTTAACTTTTGAACTCTCTCAAGAAGACAACATCATTAAGCTTCAGTGTGTGCTGAAGATTATTCCATGACCAGGGCGGGGAATAGGAAAAAGCTGCTCTACCAAGCTCCATAACGTTTAACATTGTTGCTATACAATATTGTTGCTACTGCAACAATATTAAACCCCAGCATAAAACATCGAGGCAAAGTAGCTTAAATTATAAAAAAAACCTTCACTACGCCTTTCATTTGAAAAAAAAACACTATGTAATAACAGGTTGCCAAATCCATTTCATTTGTCTGCCATAACAACAGAGCAACCTGCATAGTCCAGTCCCTCTGAGACCAAATATGGATTTTAATGACTTTCTTTCGACTGCCTTCCGTTGTACTTTTCTGTTTATTTCCAACAACTATCCAAATTTACATGTGAGAGAAGATTACCTCCTGGTGTTGTGGCATATAGGAAACACAATTCAACAAACAAAGAGACAACATGTGGAATGTTCCCGCTGTGTTTTTTAAATGTTTTTTGTTTTGAGCATTTTAGTTTTGTTTTTACCTGGTAATTATCTATGCCTTCTTTTAACAAGCAATTCCACAATACTCTAACACTGTTATCAAATATATATTTCAGTTTTTTTCTCTGAAACTAAAACTTTTCTTTAGTAAGAAAGTTAGCTATTTACTTCTGCAGAAACACCTGGTAATACGTGTTCTATTGTGAAACTTTTATGTAATGCCATTTGACACTTTCTGTATGTATGTATGTGTGTAGCTTGCTTGTGTGTTGTGTCATGGACCATTCTCTCATTAATCCTTCCCCAATTGAGTGTGTGAGGATTCTATGGCATGTGACATTGTACTGAACTCACTGTAGTACAACAATCCATACTGTGTAAGCTGCTTTGGGCTGGCTGCATTTGCCAGAAATATGATTTAATCACAATATAACAACCAAAATGTTTGTTTTGTTAAGTGAATGTGGTGCAGTTAGCACCTCATTGAAGATTAAACTAATAAAGAATACAACATAGTACCACTGACAGAGGTCATGTGAATGAGAGATTCAGCCATACAGGCTAAGTTTCATTTCCAGTCCCTTAGAAGATGGGCATATAAAACATTGAAAGATGTACAGTGCAAACATACAAGAGCACACGTCGTCCAATTACATGAATACAATAAATAATCAAATATATATATTTATCAGGCTATATCATATCAAAACATGTCAGTCAGGCAGATTTCAACACGCGCCTCATTTTTCCGAGTACGTGCTAATGCTCGCAGTTCCCCACGTGACTGTACATATATGTGCGTGTGTGCGTGTGCGTGTGTGTGTGCATCTATTGCCTGTTACCTTGCGTGTGGCTACAGCGCTACGGCAGAGTTCTGTCTCTCTGGCTCTGAGTGGGGCGGCTTTGTGAGCCACCAAAGGCCCAAAGCAAAGAGACATGGGCCTTAATTGTTGTGCTTTATCAGGGGATAAAGGCAGGCTGGGCATCAATTTAGAACGCCTTTATTAGACTACAAAGAGCGACAGACTGACGGAGAGATAATTGGCAGAGGGGAGCAGAGAGTAGAGGATGGAGAAGCGGCAATATGTAAGGGATCGTGGATAGAGGTGTATTTGATCGGGTATCTGTGACAAGAGAAAGAGTGGACTGTAAATGAAAGACCAGTTGAAGTTCCCCTGTTTGAGCACTAGTCCTTCAACATACAGCTCATTTAATTCATTCATGTTACATGTTTTGTTTACATGTATTTTACATTGAATTCAAAGTAATTGATTTATAAACAATGTTTAATCAAGTTTAGTTAAGAGTCAGATGTGTGTGGGGGGGAATATTGTGTTTTAAAGTCTTGTGTGCCATTTGGGTTGATCCGTTTCCACTGTCTGCTATTGCCCACAGCTTGTTAATGTACATTTTTAATGTGAGTCTCTATCTATTACATCTGAATGTTTTTCTGATTATACTGTGGTAACCGTAATACGAGAGCTGCAAAACAAAAGCTTCAGTTAATTTCCAATCTGTCCACTACACATTTGATTTGTTTTGTCCCTATACATTAGAATTTCACAGTAACAAGTAGAGACCATTGGCAAAGGTTGCCTTAAACCTGAAATGCATGGCACTTTAGCTGAACTTTATTGTATTGTAGTGTAGTTTGTTATAGTCTATTATAGTCTATTTAAGTAAAAATATGGGGACAATACTTTAGAATCCATGAATAGACCCTTCCCAGTCTCTCATGCTCCTTCTTGCTAAGATAAACAGTCACATCACACAACATAAATATATGAGCTTTTTTTTTAATTTTATTTTCATGTGCGCAGTGAAAAGGCTTTGCTGAGTTAAGTGGCCTTGCTGTGCTCCGCCCGAGCCCTAATGGCTTCCAGGGGGCAGCCGGAGGCCTTTGCGGTGATCGGGGGTGCATTGAGGGTGGATGAAGGCGCAGTCTGCACTACCATGCCTAATCAGGCTTTCTCACCAGGGTCAAGACTTTCTGTCTGGGTCCGTGGTGCTCCCTGCCACCGAGGACCAGCCTATTCAAGCACACAATGTCCCTGTCACTCCCGACAACACTTCCTGCCTCTGCTGGCTCCAGCCCTTGCAGGGATACACAATATTTCACAGCTCCCAACAATAGCTTGTCTGCCTGCACCCACCATATGCTTACTATGGGCCACAATATTGACACACATTACTAATTATTCAAAGGGCTCGGAGAGAGCGAGAGAGAGTGGGCAAAGAGGAGAACCTCGGATATCTGTGGGTTGTTCTACAACCAACAAAGTGCTACAACAGCTTAAAAACAGGACAAAAGTGTTGACTATGTAGTTTGCCACAATCCTGTTTGTGTTAAGACTAGTAATTATAATAATAAAACTGATTCTCTTTGGCTGGTGTACCTACCTACGCATGAACACGCAAATCAAGTTGCAACATAGAGTGCAGGATAGTACATTAAAGTCAAATATGCTTTGGTATAGGTCCCAAAGGGTACTGCACACTTACATGTACAGTATATACTGTAGATGCGAGCTGTACTGAATGAAGAAATGAGCGGCATTGTTTTGATAATGTTTCCAGTATCGTATCATAAAAAAAGGTTGCCACATATTGTATATTGTTTGAAGTGAGTCCCGGGAAATAGTACATATTGCCACTGCTTTGTGCTAACAGAAGAACATCTGGGCTGTGGTCTGTAGGCATCCAGCACACCTCTGTCTAGCATATGACACTTCACACTGCCAGACAATGTATAATACACCATCAAACTGCAACAGAGGTGTATGGAGTTAAGTATAAAAGCAAAAGTAGATAGTTGGCACCGGATTACTTCATATTGATTTACATTTAGTAGTTTATCTAAAGCGACATATAATACTTAAGTACTGATTTATATATATACAAGTGTGATGATTGGCATTTCTGCCACTTACTGGCAGACATGTTTTTCTGATGGTTCACTACCCTGCCTAAAAGGCAGAAAAATTAATGTTCTAAATGGTAATATTGTCATGAATTAATTTAAATCTTTATGGTTTTAAAACATTTAAAGATTAGATAAATGCCAACAGCTTAGTCACTGCACACTATATTAGCACTAAAACATAATGTACAAATAAATAATTGGTTAGTTATTTCATTGAAACATATTTGATTAGTGATTAGACATGTGGATAGGTTTCTTGAAGGAAGGCAGATATTCATTAAGTTGCTGTGTGATCCTCTTCCAGCATATACAGTGTGTTTGTTTATGGGATGGGTGGAAAAAAAAGGGCCGTGTTACGTGGACGAAAGCAAAATACACAAAGAATGTTATGCAGTTTGTGACAGGAGGGAAATGATTGACGTTGCTTGTAGCCTGTAGGGAAGCATGCACATTAAATCATATGACTTATAAGTCAATTGCAAAATCTGCAAAAGACATCTTGGAGCAATAATGAAATAGCTCTATATTACTACTATCCATGTTAATAACCTCGTGTAAATCACACATTTCTAACTTATCTTGGGAGACGGATTGTTGGAGGCGTTATTCAGCTTGGCATTCCAGGCAGGATGTCCCTTGAGGCTAATTTCTTAATGGCTGGTATAACAAAATGGGAGAGATTGCAACCACATTATATTTGTAACCACATTAATATTTATCGTCAGCTGTTGTAACACATGTGCTGCCTATAATACCAGTGCTCCAGACCTCTGCACTGCTGCTAATGCTGAATTGTGAGGCATATAAATCCATGCTCTCTCCTTGCACTGTGAAGTCAGCTAATTACCTGTTGTCTGCTCTACTGTAAAATTGCTTTGTGATTGTGAAATTGAGCTTCGTGGGTTGCTATGTTATTATGTTTTTTCCAAATGGCGAATATTATGTGTGAAATACCTAAAATCTACCTTAAACAACTAAAATACATTTTCTCATCACAGCTCAGCAGGGAGGTTGTTTTTTTCAAAGTCGTTCAAAAAGTGATGATCAGTGAAGGGATGTTACAGCTTTTACATTGGCGGGGGGCGACATCATGGATTAGCAACCATATTATCTTTGTTATTGTACTGTAAATTATAGGCTTAGACATATATGGTTTTTGGATGGTATTTAGGGAAACACAATATTTTATGAAGTTAGGCAATATGATCACAGAACATTTTGTGATATCACTAAACCCTGTTTCTTTGACTTTATATGTGGAATATTACATTATTTCCCCTAAATTAAAAGTGCATAGGATTGCATTTAGTGGTTTTCCAACAAAATAATAATAATTACTGTCAGCATCTATACTGTAAAAAAACGGGTGAAAATGTTTATGCATCACCATCCCTGACATAGCTACAGCAAGTAAATCCTGCAGTGAAAATGGAAAGGTATGCTGAAAAAAAAAAAAAAAAAAGGCATATTTTAAAACAAAAATAGTGCAGTATTCTAAGCCTGCATGGCGCCGCCCATTTTCATTGAGATTATAGTCTGGAAACCTGTTCACTTAAGCGCTTACACAGCCACCTTGCTGGCGGTCCAATCAGCGTGGCAAAGTGTGATGATGTTGAAGTCATGCGTGTATTTCAAAATGGTGGTAGAGCTAGATGAAGCAATCAAAACAGTTGCAGCAACGCCGATTGGTTAAAGACTGTCCACAAGTTTCCAAATTAGCCAGAGATCTAAACCAGTATGGAGGCAACCACTGTGAACAGTTCCCAATGGAGCATTGCCAGACTTGATTCACAAAGTAAAATTTGGATCTGGTTACATCCAGGTAGCTAGTAGCTTCTAGCAACATAGCACTTGACCAATATAACAGCCGTTTTGCTAGTATCCATTGCATTTCCAATCTTCCAATCTCCCCTAAGTCTTATGTTAGATTTTGTAACCTAACACCAATATTAAATAAGGCTCACCCCTAATTCTGATACCATTTCCCCCTAATGCCCCATTCCCACCCCTCTTCCACTGTCTGCTAGAAGCATACATCTATACCCCAGCAGCAGCCATGGGGTACCTCCAGCCTGTCCCAGCTAGACGGCCTCCTATATGGTGGGAACATCCCCCTGTGCAGTGGGCCATGACAGGCCCATGTTGGGACAGGCCTCTGCTCTTCACCCTACAGAGCTGTTGATTGACAGCCTTCCGCATAGGTGGGGTGGAGGGCAGGATTCCACCTCTGTCAATCAAAGTGCCTTTGCAGATGAAGATACTCTGTTCTGGGACCGCAACATTACTTTTCACCAGGAGATGTGAATCTGATTTTGAAATGAAAAAGACCATCTCCTCTACTCTCCTCTCCTCTCCTCCTCTTCTCCAGGTCCCCGTCAGCTAGATAAAGTTAGCTTGTTGGCTGGGGGTGAAGGTTTCTACAGGTCCAGATGTTCCCGAGGTCTCCAGACCCTCTCGTGGCTCGGCGTGATGTGCGGTGCCACATCTGCCTGGGCAGAGGTACGCCATATTGCCTCCCATCTGCTACATGGCGAGCCCACATACACACCACCACATAACACAGGCGCACGCCATTGCCCAGAAACTGCCCGGTTTAACCAAGGCCATAAACAGTGTAATTCATGGGCGTGAAACAGCGGGTTTTTAAGAGCACTCAAAGGAGTGGGTATAGAGCTGAAAACCTTTTGGCAGCTGATGGACAGATTCTGTCCTCCACACAATACACCACAGACATGAATACTGCACACTGAGCACGCACGCAACACATATTTGGATGCATTGGCTTCTATATTTAATTTTTATATTTCTCCCCTAGCCTGTGTGTTCCTCTATTTTGTTGTAGTCGCTGAAGGGCAGGGGAACAGGGGCAGAAGTGAATGTCACCCCTGTTGCGATGTTACGCTGGGGAAAGTGACTCCGTAGCTTCAGCGCCGTCGGTGGCCATATGCTGATGTTTTCATATTCCAGAGAAATGAGGACAGGGAGTCATAAAGTCCACAAAAGGCTGAATTACAACCCCTAGTCACCGCTGACGAGGGGAGTCACACCAGCGGCACTGTTAAAGCTCGAATCTCTGGAAAGCACGAGAGTAAGCCACTGATTGGAAGGAAAGCCAAGATTATAATGTTTTTTAGTTTTTTTTTACTGTTCGTACTGTTTACTCTTTGCGTTGTGGTCAAGATGGTAATAACCAGCCATGCTTGTTTCGGTTATTTTTCCTATTTAACATTAACAATGCGGCGGAGAACATACTGTAGCACTGTTTAGTAATTCCACTGATTGTTGCTTTAGTAGGCATGGCTGTCCTCCTCCTAGCATGGGCTATTAGAGCTATAGGCAGTGGGGTTCCAGCTTATCTATATTTGATGCTTTTATATGCTCCCGTCATATAACTAGGCCGTTAGTATCTCAGTAATATGCAGTTGGTGCCAACTTTTACCTTGCCGCAAAGTTGTGCTGATGTCGAGCTTTTATGAGTGCCGGTGGAGTTTTGATTAGCTTGTATTCTTAGTGTAATAACTTACTGATGACTTACGCTACTTGTGTTTCATAGCTCCCCCTTCCTCTCAGGATAATAGTTCCTTAGTGCCTTAGAGCCTGGCACGTCACATCACAAGGAAATGGATGTCTGGTCATTTACAAACAAACGCAATTCTGGTCAGTGTCTCATTTTGTTATTTAAATGTCCATAGACGTGAACGTGTTTTAGAGCCATACCTGCGATATGTATTTGCTATGTGGTAACCTTTCTCAGGTGTTAAAGGTCCCCATCACACAGAGACGCGTCGCTATAGGTACGGCTGCGTTGCATTCCTTGAAGTGCCGAAGAACGTTTGCCTTTAGTCATTCAGGGGAAAACCTGTAGATATTTGAACTCAAGCCAAACAAAAACACATCTCCCGTCAATGCCATATAGGGTGTTCCCTCAGAAGCTCCGCCCCCACACATTGGAAACGCATTGTGAAGGCTATTGTTCTTGTGTGCACAATTGTGTGTGTGTTCCTATCTACTGAGCCAGGGCTGTGTGGAAACAACATATTATTTTCAGGATGCCTAGAGAAGGGGTAGCTAGCGTACCGCGAGGAAATGAATTGGACAAAAAGTGCATTACGGCTAAAAGTGCGGCTGCTTCAAAGGCGTGTTGATAATCTCCCGATCACACAGAGAAGCGCTGCCTGGGCCAAGTGTCACATTGACTTGTCCACGCCTTGCTCTGAAAAGTTGATGACATTTTAACTTTTATTTGCGTCGAAAATAACCCAGGGCGCCATAAAAAAAGCATAAAAAGGTTTTGCTAGCGACGCGTCTCGGTGTGATCGGGGCCTTAGCTTACAATCGCTTGCTAGCCTACACCTTTAAATGCCTGAACACTGTGTGCTAAGTGTTGGCACATGAGCTTTCTAAACAAAGTGCTGCTCGCCGGGACAACGAGACCTGGCTCCACTGGTGCTAAAGCACGACAGAATGAACAAGATGGTGGCTATATAGGAGAGACATATAGAGAGGCTTGAGAGGGCTTGTCGCCCCACACAGCTGGGCCAGCCGGCTGCTCCGGCACCTTTCTAACTTTTACGATGAAGGCGTGCCATTGGTCCAATGGGTCCCCCGTGGGCCAATCAGGGCCGTCCTGTAAGTGTCGGGTGTTTGAAAAAAACGCCGCTGGACGGCCACTCGGACGCCGCTTGCCTGCGCTAATCGTCGGCGCGCCGCGGTACGCCGTGCGGCCGACAGATGCCCGCTCCAGCTGGTTCAGTGGGGAAGCGGGGTGCAGGGGGGGAGGGGAGAGTGATATCGCCCGGTTGGAACACGGACCCTCACACCCCTCCGCTGAGCTGGGCTGGGCTGGCGGCCGCCGCCACCGCGTTTAATGAGTCACGAAATGCCTGTTTGTCTTCTGCTCCCTGCTGTTTCCACACTCCCCCTTCCAGAACAATCCCCGAAACACATGCCGTGTGCCGCAGAGCAGCCAGAGAGGCAGGCGCGGCCAAACAGTTACAAAGAACCAAACATGTCATTTTGGCTTTGACATTTAAAAAAAAAAAAGAAATCTCTTTCTTCCTTCCTGTCTTCCGTCTGGGGGTGTTCGACTGTGAGAGGAATGGATATTTTTTTCTTTAATAAAGCTCCCTGTTCCGACGCTCCGCCTGACCTCGCCAATATGGCCACCCAGTTACACCAGTGCCCATTTGAAGCCTCCGACAAACACATAAATGGCTCTATAATTGGACCCCTTTGTCGCACAATCGCTGGCTCGCCTGAAAGTGCCGCTCAACACTTTGTGGGAAATGGAGTAACATTATGACAACACATGGCGGTTGCTAAAGAGAGCAGAAACTGGCATGGCGATGAGACATAAACAGGTGGTGTTGACACAGAAATGGTTCGTTTTAAGTCAGTAGAAAACAGAATTGGGGGGTGGGGGGCGGGCGGAAAGTTTTCTATAAAAACTTACCAGAACACAAAGTAGATAGCCTAGTCTTTGGGCCGGTGGCATGCGTGGAAACATACCAAACAAGCAAGACACACTTGGATGACCACCAAGTGGAGACAAGAAAATAAGCAAGCAAACACACACACAAGCATTGCACGAACGCCAACAGACAGAAGGGTTGTTTGTAACCAGTACAAGAGGATGTTCTGCAAGCTGCCCAGAGTTTTCCTCAGTCTCACCTGTTTAATCTGGAAGGTTGGGCGACAGCATCTGTAACAAGAACAGAAGTCCCAAACAACTGTTGCTGGACAAATTCACAGATATGTCTGTGAATGTCTGTAGTTTTGGCCAGTTGATTACAGTACAGAGATATTCTATGATTTTGTAATCATATTGATACTTTATTATTTTAGTATTTGGAGTGAAAAACAAACTTTTCACCCGTTACTAAAGGAGCACTAAGACCACAACTATTAAAAGTTTCAATACATACAAAAAATAAAGATAATTTATCATCTAAAATATGGTTTAAGACATGTACTCTCATATGAGCTAGTTTATATGATACCCTTGCCATTGAGGATATGATTTGTGGTCATGCTTTGCTTTTGTTAATTAAACAATCCTTGTTAAAGCCCTAACATAACTACTACATCTTCACATTCAGCTTCTCAGGAAATAGGAACTCAAATTCAGAAATAATTGATGATTAGTTTGCCTGCAGAATAAGCAGTAGAGCCTTGTAAGTACAGTATGCAAAACACGCACAACCCTTAGGTAGGGATTGCTGTTGATCACTGCAGCAGACGCAGGAGAAATCCGGGGAATCTTGGCATAGTGCCGCGAAATCCTCCTTCTGTTGGCCCACCCTTTGCTGTCTGCTCGCGGTCCCCTGAACAGCATTCTTGTCATTGTACAGGTCACCGAGACAGAGGCGGCCAACCTGAAAAGATCTTCAGCGAGGGGGAAGGGAAGGGAGGAAACAATGCCTTAAAGCGGCCCATAAATGTCTCCTGTTCAGCCGCGGCCTATTGACTTACTTGCCTCCCTACCAGGCTGTGTGCTGTCAGACCGGCCCCTCTCTCTAACATCTTAATTAGCAGAAAGAACGGTGATATTTGGGTTTGTTTCATCTGAGGTAAAACAGAAACAGCTCTCTTTGCTCGCATTGTTCCCAGGATGTCTCTGATGACAGAAGTAAAGGTTTGCTCTTTAACTCGGTTCAAGTAAAACAACATTCCCTACGCGTGAAGAACCTGACAACCGTTTAATGGAAGTTGTCGTCATGGCACCCACATCCACACATGTGGGCCATTAGGTTTTGGTAGCACATCGTTAGAATCAAATAATTCTACTTGAACATAAGAATCACAATCTCATTAAAACATTAGCCATTGTTATGAAGCACTAGTCACTCTGGTTCCTTACACTACACATTTTGTAAGCAAAAATTTTCAACCAAAAATTCTTATGCATTTTGTTTACATTTGATTGAAGATATATAAACTCTCTAAGTCAAATATATTAATGTACAAGTTCACCATAGCTCTACGATCTTTCATGGTTTAAGGATATGATTCGTCAGGGTTTAATGAGACTATTATGAGTTTTTGTTCATACCAATATAGTAGAAATGTATGTGTGACACAATCAAGACATTAATATAGGGACTAGGCATTTAGGCCAACATCAATTCACATTGAAGGATTTTAATGTGCATTTTAATGTGCATATATATATATATATTTTTTTTTTTATTACTCTACGTGAATTCCATTTCTCATGACAATAGTGATAGAAATGATGATAATGCAGTTTGCATTGTAATGTAAATGCAGGTTTAGCGTCATGGGGAGAGTGTGGGAAGAAGACACTGGCAAAACTAAGATCTGCTGCGCTGGTTTGGATCTCCCTTGGTTTATGTCCCGATTGACTGAAGAACCTGCATGCGCACCTTTTTCCATATTTTAGAACATTTGTTTCCAAAAACTATTTATCAACATAATCTTCTTCTTCATAATGTTTCTTTTTAATATAAAATGTTCAAAATACTGTACAATAACATATTTAAAAAAAAAATGTAATTAGTTAGTTACAGTTGTTTTAAGTAAACACATTAACACAACATTAGTGTAGAAAAGTAAGATGCAACTTCAGTCAGTGTCATTTGTTCGACATAAACATTTCGCTTTTTTCCAAAATAGCACTCCCTGGATTATAGTCTGTATAATCTGCCTGGACTATATCTGTCCATCTTCTCTTACTCATAAGAGAAAAACATCTCATCTTTCTAACATTGCCTCTGTAGACTACTGCCTGCAGTACATCAATCAAAAGCGTGTGTGACTTATAAGCAAACATGCATTGCCAACAACTGCCTGTCTGTCCTGTTATTCATCAGCACCTCTCGGTCCGTCCGTCTGTCCCTCTCCCTGTCCGTGCCACATCATTCCACATCTCCTCATGTCAGTCTTTGTTTCCTTTTCTTTTATTTGCGGTTCACATCAAACACTGGCACCAGATTGATTCTCATGTGAACAAGGCTGCAGTCGAAGAAAGCTGCTCCCCCTCCTCCCCTTCCATCCCGTAAGGCTTTGAAGACCCTTCCTGGCCTGCACAGTACCCCCCCGCGCCCCCGCCCCCCTCCATACCCAAACCCAGCCCCCAGCTGAGGACAGACCGTGCAAATCACAAAACACACTGCCTTTCACTTGGCCATGTCAGAGGTGAATGCGGCCCTCTAAACATTTACTGTTGTTACTGTGGTACCCACCGCCCCCCCAAACGCCCCCACCCCCCACAATCCTAAACTGCTCCGTTCCCAACCCCACCCTGTGTTTCCATGGCGATGTACCTGGTGGCATGGGCTCTGTGTGGTACAGGACGTTTGTTTTGGTGGGTGTTGTTGTGCAAATAGTCCACGTTTGAAACATGTATTTATGGGTATGATGGTTATGAAATACCTTGCTGTCTGGCGCTCTGTAGATATCACCTTTACATACAAGTACATCATCTTGATCAAGACCTACGGTATAATAAGGTCGAAAAAAGTGTCCTTCAAACTTAATAAAATTTCCCCTGCAAATTTGAGTTATTTTTGCTATTTAGACTGAATATTCTGACTGAGTTTCTGGTATTTAAATATTGATAACTTCAGTTATAAATCAATTCAGCCTTGAGCACTGTCCCAGTAAGCATTACCTAGTACATTGATACTGTACCTTGGAGGCAAATGTATAGCAGCAAGATAAGCATTCCATTCAGAGGCTTCATAATGCACTGAGGCCTTCGGTGACATTGGCATTAAAACCAACAACCATGTGAAGATATTAGAAAAATATTACAAAGATTTTTGCACACCAAAACTCTTTGGTGAATGTTTATGGGTGTACACCAAATTAGTTAGGTGTGAGTTATGTGAACACAATAATACAGATGGATGAATAACATGTGGTTTCTTATTTCAAACTAGATACAGTATATTAGATACAATATTATTATACATTATTATATATTATATTATTATTATTAGATATATTAGATACAAATACACAGAGTAGTCTTGGCATCTGTGTCTGCACAGATTGTGGACATTAAAAAAGACCTCTCATCTGTTTTCCCTGTAGTACAAGCTGGACAGACAGAAACGCGACATACTGATATTTTCTCTAAGGAATGAACACTTTGATCAGGTGTTCACAGGATATTTATATTCTTTCCACCTTGAACTGGTAGACTCAGAATTCAGTGGGACTTGTGACATGATTAATTAATTAATCATAATTTACTAGTTTAATTACAAAATGAATTACTATTGATCTGAATGTCTCTTTTTTTTTAACAGAAATTATACTGCACCCCCGAAACCCTGAATATTTGCCCCAACCTGCATGTACAACCTTTTAGATTCTGACTTTTACTTCCTCTAGAATAGATAGTTAAGTTCGATGACTTCTAGGTACTGTATTCAACTGCATGAGTATATGGGAGGGGCATTCCTCGTGGAGTGTGAATGAAAAACAACACCGATTGGATGAAACCAGCAAGGGAGACTGCTAGCTCCTCCCACAGCTGAGTGATCCTTTCTCAAGCACACATTTGACCCATCCGAAGGCCCGCCCATTTTCTCCCTGTCCTCCAATAACAGTTGACCAAGTTTGGAATCCGACAGAACCTCCAGGTGCGTTCAGTGGACTGAAAGTTGTGATCGTTCAATTAACTGAACGACCCGTTTCCTCGAAAACGTTTCAAACGTTCTTGAACTACTTTCAATGACGTTTACTGCGTTTAATGGGCATGGTGAGTGATGCTCAGTTACGTGTACGAAGTGTAGCCGCATATTTATCTGGGTGCTATTTGTTAGTATAAGTAATCATCACTATTAGTACCAGTACCAAATGTTGGTTTTATTACATCTTTCCATCTTAAATGTATTCCCTTCTGATATAAAATGCATGAAATTCTGAAATATAATATGTTGACAGAACCATTAGTTTCTTTGGCAGGAGAGAATCCACGGACATGGTTCTAGTATAATATCCTTTATATAGCCGTATTATAGACATGAGCTTTTTCAAGATGTCAGATAAGTAACGCTTACCTCTCTTCTTCTTCATCTTCTTCTTCTTCTGCATACATCTAATGCCTTAGATTAAGTGTACTGCATGCTTGTTGGCACCATGATGGTTTATTTTTTATTTTTTATATTTGCCATTGAATATGATCTGTCGTCATTGTTTTAGACAATAGTTCAATGGTCAAGGGTACAAAAGAGTCAAATGAACATGCACCATTATTTTGATATACACATGGTCATTGTGTTAACTTTACACCTCCTGTCTAGCCAGAGCTTTTGATGGCTGATCAATAAATCTACCTATACAAGTAATGTAGTGACGTGTTCTGTGTTTTGTTCAATTGGACAGTCAAGCATGAAGTTCAGTCTTGGGACAGCCCTGTGCCTTGCTGAGCAAGTATTGTCAATTTCCTGACTGCTTGAAGACGTACAGCCCACATAACTTATTTTTTAATAGCCCCGCTCTTTGAGAGCACTTGTGTGGTTGAACCATATTTAACCCTTCTGCGTCCAACCACCCGCTATTGTCTATGGCCCATTCACCTCCGTCGGCACCGGCAACCTAGACAAATATTATATAGAGCGGGGCTGGGGTCGGGCTCTATTTATTCCCACAGAACATAAACCTCAGATGTGCTATATAGGTCCTCTTCTACAAAGCCACCGAAGACTGCAATAATGCAGCAGCGCTGTGTTTAGATTTGAAATGATTTGAGGCGGAGTGGTTTATAAGTAGAACAACCCCAGCCTTCATGTCCATAATAAGATACACTTGTTCCCAAGTCAATATCACACATATGTTACAGAGGTGTTAGAGCAAATGTGTACATCAATAATTTTGTCTGACAGGTTTTGGAAAAATGGAAACCAAATGTATGAGCTTTGACCCTCATAACGCTATGTAAACACGCACCTTTACAGTAAATCTGTTAAAAGAAAAGAAAAAACTATAAAAACTAGGATTATAAACATTAACATAACTAAATAAGGCCATAACATTTTAAAATTGAAACAATATAAATGGGAAGAAGGGGGAATTAATGAAAAAGGCTTTTGTAAAATTATGTTTTGTTGTTTCACATACATTTTGGCTTAACGTTTGTGGGTGAATAGTGACATCATCAAAAAATCTCTTAAAGACTATCAATCAGCATGTGATTTTCAAAGGAATACATCTGGCGATGTAGCAATACATTACAGCAAAACACAATGTGAATGTGCACTATATAAAGGTAATCATAATATCACTTCATTCCATTCCCACTTTCACCCTTTACCATTGCATCCATTATAATTTATGTGTTGTCTTGTGATGACCTTTGCCAATTGACACTCAGTGGTCCCAGAGGAGAAGAGAGGGTTGCTGAACAATCCCATTGGGTTAATAATTACTCAGGGGTCTCCGGAGGAGGGAGAAGGGGGTGGTGGGGAGAAATACCCTGACCCCTAGCAGCACAGCAAGGGTATGGGCAGCCTATGGACAGGGTTGGGAAGTAACTAATTACATATGTAATCAGTTACTTCTAATCTGATTATGAAAAACTGTAATTGTAATACATTACAGTTACCAGCTAAAATGATGGGATCAGATTACAAGTATTTTTTTTAATGTAATGATTATTTCTAGGACTACTTTCGAATATAAAAGGGAAGTTTGCAGAAGAAAAATGCATTTAACAATTTGATATTCTCTTATTAACCTTTCATTAACATCAATCAAACAATGAAATAAAGTCCTACCTTAATCTCATCCCCTGCGCAACATACGGTCACAAAAATAGAAAGATTTCGTGTGCCAATGCAGTAAATTGCTTTGGATTGTATTTATAAGAATAGTGTTAAGGCATGAAGTAATCAAAAAGTATGTTACTGATTATCATTTTAGACTGGCAACCAGTAACTGTAATGGATTACATTTAAAAAGTAACCTACCCAACCCTGCCTATAGACCAGCTGATAAATGAATGCACACCATGTTTGTTAGTTTTCAGATCAAAGTTTCCACCTTTTTTTTTTTGTCTGGCAAGATGGAGACCTTAATCAGAATTAGAAGGCAACTGTAAGGAACATGAAGAGCAGTATACTTCACCAAAGTTATCAGTCACAGGTTTGTCTCTGAGAAAACAAGTGGAGGATATTTTAGGACATTTACAGTATCTATCTTGATACCCGTGACAGCGTCACAGCTTCAGGAGAAATGTTGTTGCTAACCTTAAAATAACATAGCAAGAACCCTTGGCTGGTAACCTAGAAGTTGCAGGTCTAGAATGTTTCCTAATAAGTATGTAATTAGTACACTATGAAAGATGTAATGAAATAGTGATCCTGTTTCTTATCTTTAATTCTGTTTGTGCGTGCGTGTGTGCATGTGTACACACAGAAAGAGAGAGAGAGAGAGAGAGAGAGAGAGAGAGAGAGAGAGAGAGAGAGAGAAATTCCAACAGACTTAATGACAGAGGGACTCAGGGCGAGAGACAGAGGCCACGCCATTTCTCAGGGATGAACATTAATAATACGCCACGGTCACAATAGAACCGCAGAGATCAGAGAGATCATCTCTATTGTCCGGCCATCGCCCACTGACACCGACCGCTCTGGCATGGAGAAAGGCAAGAATAATAGCAAAGCCTAACCTGGCTGCTCACCATGCCGCTGTTATTGAAATACATAAAGGCCGCAGTCCTCCACTAAGCCTTTCTTTTAAGTGCCTCTTGTAGGAGGATCCCTCAAGAGATATAAAGGTGCAGGCAAAACGTGAAAGGGAATGTTAAATCCAAAAACAGTAACTTAACGGTAACTTAACAAAAACATAAAGAGATACATCGTGTTTAAAATTAATTATCGTATTACAATGGATGGAGGTGCTAAGAAAATCTACTTAATAGCAAACTAAATCACCCCCACTATTGCCGTTAATATAAGACATAAAAAGATAATGTTTGAAGGAGAATAAAATTGATTTATGTAATAGATTGTGCTGCTTTAATGATTACTTGCTGTGTTGTGTTTTGTTGCGTGTTGTGGTTTGTTGTTGAGTGATGTGGTACATGTGTATGTGAGTATGCACTGTTTGAACTATAGACTTGTCCAGCGCTCATTAACAAAATACATTTCCTCTCAACACGATGTTCCCCGGATTAATACAACTTAATAAAGTTAATTAATTTGAAAGAGCTGTGGATTTAGAAAGCTATAGGGTCCATACAGAGCAACATTCTCACAGCTGTGCTTTTCCAATCTCTCATTGGGGTTGGTGACGATGTGTACTGTACAGTACACGCAGTATTGTGCTACGGCCGTACCCTCTGTGAGGCAGGGTGTCAGCATAGCGAGAGCAGGGTCAGTGTCAATACTGTAGAGCAGAGGTTCGGGGGCTGACCAGGGGAATCCTTCCAGTCATTAATCATATCAGTGGACAGCCGCAGACAGCATCGTTTAAGGTAGACAGGTCTGACCTGGTGGACTCCGCCATGTCCTTGACCCTATCTACTGTGTTTAGAGACGGTTTTCTTCTGCTTGAGTGAACTGAAGGTTTGTTTGTTTACTTGCTTTGCTCATTGTGATTGGCACATTGCAACGTGCATTACATGTAAGTCTAGTCTCAGTTGGAGCTGATGACATCATTATACCCATGACGCCATCATAACAGCGTGTCAATATGTCAGAGGATATATTGCAAAACAATGAAAATCATGTCCCTATGGTTTTGGTAGGCATGTTCTTCATGCTATTTTTATGTCATTTCCCGTCCCCCTCAACAGAGTTTATTCAAAGCCGCACACAAATCTCTCTAATGCTCTTCCTCACCTCTAAGCATAGCCACTCTGGCAAATAAAGAAGGCCAATGTGAGCAAATCTGAAAGCAAACAGCTGAGATTGTCTGTGTCGCGGGACCGCAGCACCGGGAAGTGAATGATGATGTCGGCTAGCTAGCTGACAGACCGCTCACACAGGGTCGTAGGTATGATGTCGGCTAGCTAGCTGATAGACCGCTCACACAGGGCCGTAGGTATGATGTCGGCTAGCTAGCTGACAGACCGCTCACACAGGACCGTAGGTATGATGTCGGCTAGCTAACTGACAGACCGCTCACAGAGGGCCGTAGGTATGATGTCGGCTAGCTAGCTGACAGACCGCTCACACAGGGCCGTAGGTATGATGTCGGCTAGCTAACTGACAGACCGCTCACACAGGGCCGTAGGTATGATGTCGGCTAGCTAACTGACAGACCTGCTGTGTGACCATCCCTGCTCTTTCCTCTCTTTTCTTCCTCCTCCTTGCCATAGCTCCTCATCTCTCCTCTCCTCTCCTCTGCTCTCCTCTCCTCTCCTCATCTCTCTCCTCTCCTCTCCTCTCCTCTAATCATCTTTCTCCTCTCCTTTTTATGCGTATCCTCTCATTTTCCACCCCTTCCTCTCCTCTCCTCTCCTCTCCTCTCCTCTCCCCTCCTCTCCTCTCCTCTCCTCATCTCATCTCCTCTCCTCTCCTCTCCTCTCCTCTCCTCTCCTCTCCTCATCTCATCTCATCTCATCTCCTCTCCTCTCCTCTCTGGGGATGGGGACTACGCCCAGAGCCATTTCTCAGCCAATTTATTTCTTGATGTGGTCTAACCTGGGCCGTGTCCCGCTGGGAGGGCTTTATGTGGTGATTAATGACGGGTATTTAGCCTGCAGGGTACCTGGGGGAGATGGAGCCCATCTGCACAACACTGACAGGCACAACGCAGCGCTCCGGGCCCAGACAGGACAGGGCAGCGGCCCGCTATATGGACTGGACAGTGGCAGACAGGTGTGCCATGCCACCAGACCAGCGTAATGTGCTGTTCATATAGTCACTAAACAGTGGCTCTTTTCCCAAGCATCTATAGCCTACTTTTATTCTGTACAACTGTCCCACTTCGGCACACTGTACTGTATTGAGTCAATACGTACGCAATACAGTTGAAGCCACATTTTCCTTTGCTGTCAGAGATCAATATCTTTACCTCTCAAGGGGAAATATGTCATTTTCAGAGGTGTCATAGTATGGAAAACACAGATGCAGCTCACAACATTGACTAGATGTCACTTACTGTAATTAGCATAGTATACGTATCAATGCACCAACACTGACCATAATCTGTATCAGTTTTGTCTATAGACTACAATGCGCTTGTATACAGTAGCAACTTGGAACAGCAGCAGAACATCTGCTATACCTGCATATACCCTACAAGGACACTACTGTAATATGATTTTACAGTAATGCTTTCCAATATACTGTACAGAACTAACCACTGTTAGCTACACTTGTGGCTACCATACAAAAACTATGATATTACAGTAACGCACTACTTTCCAACTTGTTTCCCAGCATGCATCATTTCTACCGCTGTGTTCCGCAGCGTACGTCTGCGGCGGGACACGGGCGGCCAGCCGACTTTGACGTCTATTTAACGCTTGAACGCCCTGTCGTCTCCACTCCATCACGAGCCATGCCTGAGCAGGACTGGTCCAGATGCCACCAGCGGACTAATGAGATTAGGCTGCAGACAGGTTGCTGGGCCGCACCTGTCACAACCACTCTGTCCGTTTGCGCGCGGGGGGATGTGTGCGTGCATGTGTGTGTGTGTGTGTGTGTGTGTGTGGGGGAGAAGTGGGTGTAAGGCATGCAGGAATGCTTGGCGAGCTTGTATTTGTATGAAATCTGTGTGTGTGTGTCTTGTTGATGGTGATTAATGAGCACAGTAATCCTGAGTCTCTTTCTGTCAGTGATAGACACATCAGCAGACCCCCAGGGCCCCCTGGACAGACAGGCGTGCACGCACACACACACACACACACACACACACACACACACACTTAGGACAAACAGGTAGGCCGGTCGGCGTCAGTTGCACAAAGTTAGTGATAAAATTGCATCAGTTCCACAATAATTTGATCCAAATTACCGTTTTAAACCCCATAAAAAAGAAACGTTTGGACGGGGTGTTTGCCAGTCGTCTGAACAAAACTTTAAACTATGTATATATAAACTATATATAAACTTGTCTTTTCACCCACAGACTGCTGACGGTCGGCATAAAAAGCAGGTATGACAACTAAACTGTTGTAGTTTATACAAATATTTTAGATACATATCTGTTTTCAATGCAGAATGAAATCTCAAATGAATGATGAATGTCAGTCTATGGTCTTGCTCAATGCTCAATGCTAAGGCCACGCTAACTCAATGATGCAATAAGGCCACGCTAACTCAATGCTAAGGCCACGCTAACTCAATGCTAAGGTCACGCTAACTCAATGATACTGAGGCCATGCTAACTCATTGCTAAGGCCGCAGTAACCACAATTGCCACAATGTGCTGTGCACAAAGCCGCACGTCTGCTAGTACAATGTGTGAAGCCCCGTGGGGCCCAGGCCGCTTTGAGGCCCGCTGAGATCAAACAGCGGCGCTCCGCGGACCCCGGACAAGGTAAATAACACATTCAGAACCAGAGACAAATGGAGGGAAGGAAGGAGGGATGGGTGGAGAACAATGTCTACAGGACAGAGGGGGGGCTGACTTTGGAAGATAAAATCATATTTTCAGGGCAGGCGTCCAATTCCCCCAACACCCCCCCCCCCCCACACACACACCCACATTCACACACACACACACACACAAACACCTCCCCTTTTACCCACTCCCCCTTTCTGCTCTGAATATGGACAATGACTGTTTGCGATTACAGAACCATAAATCAGAAGTGCCCATTGCCGACGAGCAGCTGGCACGTTTGCCAATAATTGTAATTATTAATCATGCTGATTTCATGGTCTTCAGCCGCACGGGATGGAGTGTGGCTGGCGCCTCGGGGACCGCTGAGCATGCTGGGAAAGGGCTTGCTTGCTGGAACTAAGAGTGGTTGGGGGGAGATGGATATGAGAGGAAGTCACTCAAACGTTTTTGCAACGTTTTAAACCTGTGGCAGCTAATTTTCTCTCTCTACGTATATGAAGTTTCAAATAATCTGTCTAAATTGCATTGAACTGCATTTATGTTAAAGGGACCATGCAATATTTTGTCCCACTGTGTATATAGCGCTAGCCTGGAGTAAGCAGACCCAAAATTCACTTTGCGAATAGGGTCTGGCCACTCTCTAGTTGCCTCCTACTGGGCGTAGACCTCCGGTAAATGTTTACACTAATGGACAGCGCTGAACCAATTGATGTTACTCCAAATGTTTTGATTGCCTCATCTAGTTCTACCGCCATTTCGAAAATACGATTGACTTCAATGTCATCTCACTATAACCCACCCCGATTGGACTGCTAGCAGGGCGGTTGTGAAAATGTAAACAGGGTTTTCAGACTATAATTGGGCGGAGAGCAATAGTTGGGCAAAGCCAGGCTAATATAGTGCAAAACAACACAGTTTTTTTGTTTTTGTCTTGCTTCAGTTGAAAATGGTTAGAAATGTGTGCAGGCTTGGGGTAGGGGAGCAAGGCAACATTAAATGCGCGTGCTCTGGGGCGTTGGTCACATTCTCATGTTTTCTGGTGAGGAAGGGGTTGTCTGTGCCCTTGTGTTTTAAACAAAAAGAAATTATCGAAAGTACAGTAAAGTCTACTATAGGCTGCTGTACTGTACTAAGGAGCAGGTGAGGGTTAGACACATTTGGATGCTTACATACATAGACCAACTATTATAGACTTGAAACCACGACTTTCCAGATGGAACACCCAGACCGCTATACTATCTTGCCTCCAATCACTTATGGCCTCAATAGAATCTCAGATTTTCCTATTTCCATTATTTTGCTCTGTATTTAGCCTTAGTTGCGTAACCATTGAGTTAATCAGCATTATATCTCTACTACACCTTGAATTTTTTATTACGTCTACTGGTATGAAAGATTATAGGCATTTACAGTATATAGACATTTGACTCTAGCATTAGCCGGTACTCTATTTCTCTGCACTGAGAGCTACCTTGGCAGATGTCCAAGTAGAATGACAAGAGCTAATATCACAATCAATCCTTCCAGATGAATGTTCACAGATCATCACAGTAAAACGTATTACAACTATCTAATGTAACTAATTTCTGACATTCTATATGGATTATAGCCCAGCCGGTTTTCAGCTGTCAATCAAACCGTGGCTTGAAGAATATATGCCATTTTCACATAAACATATTTGAAAAATAACAACATTAACTTTGTTTAATCGTTTTGATTTTGATATTTTACATTGAAAGTGAGGTGATGTTTGGTTCCAGTTGACTTTTACATCAGGTAGTGCACTATACTATAGTCTCTGGAGAATCGCCTTCTAAATGTGGACATTCATTCTAACAGCTGGTACCAGCGACCTGCTATTCCTAAGGCATTCTGCTAACCAGCTGGCTTCCTAAGCCTTTAAAAAGTACTGTGAGTAATTTGGCAGCATTCTCTCTCTCTTACAATACTGAAAATATGAGAATGACTATATGATCAGATGGCTAATTGGTAGGAAACGGTATTGTACTTGTTAAAAGTGTGTGTATGTGTGTCTATTTCTGTGTACAGTACATACATCACGCTCACGTACGGTTTAATATATGCACGTGTGTGCGCAGTGGCATGGCGATCCCACTGCACACCGGACAGATGGGCATTACAACGGTGTGAGCAATGGGGAATTGAACCCACGTCCTCGCTGAAAGTGCAAGCCCAAACGCATGCCGTGGCACGCTAATAGCTAAAGCTAAGTTCAACACAAGCCAGTCAACACATGCCAGTGCAGCCACGGATGCAGTGAACAGATGTATGTCCATATCATGGTATAAAATATAGCTTGACTTGTCCTTAGAATGGCGAAGGGTTAAGAGTATAATTTAAAATTCCAAAAGTCTGATTTGATAAAAAGAGGCTTTTAACACATGCATACAATTAGTCGGTTTGTACAATTTGATGCTGTTACAAGGATAAAATAAACAAAAGTAAACAAAAACAACGCAAACTCCCAGTAGGTAATATTTCACATCAATTTGATGTATTAGCATGAAATATATACAATATGTGTTGAATAATTTAAAATAACATATATCATCAACTACATTCATACATTAAGTGGGTAATAATATATCTCTCTCTCTCTCTCCCTCTCTCTCTCCCTCACTTTCCATACATGTCAGGAATTGACAGATGATTTGATGGATGACCTCAAGTTAACACTCTGTCTCTCTGTGCCTCTCTCTCCCTCTCTCCCTCCCTCTCCGTTGGGTGCCCCGTCCCGGACCGTGAATAACACTGCATCCCCCGGACAGGGGGGCCGGGCAGGCTAGGAGACAAAAGCTTTAACTGGGATTGTGATGACCCACACACCCCCCCCCCGGGTGGGTGCCCCACCCATCACCACCACTCGCATCCTCCAGGGAAAGTGCTCTCCGCTGGGCCTTAGCTGTTAATGGGCTCCTAATGAGGAAACACACCTCTACTCTCCGCTAGCATCAAGACAGATGGACACACACACACACACACACACACACACACATGGCGTGTTGGTTTTGCACTTCCTGATTCTCTGACGGACGAGATGCCCTGCAGAGGCTCTGATTGGACGGCTGGCTGGTAGTGAAAGCAGTGTTGTTTTGTTCATTAGCTAAATAGCTTGAAGTGTTTTTTTTTGACACTTGTGTGTTTTTTTCCAGAAAGATAAGAGATTCAGCAATCTGGGGCCTTCTGGAGGCATTGCTACCCAGAACGCCAGACTTCAGGGGGTATAGAGAGGAGTGTGAACCACTCGACACTGTCACACCCTGATCGTTCACCTGTTGTAGTCTCCACCCCACACCAGGTGTTTCCAGTTTCCCTATTACCCTGAGT